>JAQFXV010000341.1:0-24998 GCA_034694065.1 Camisia spinifer
AAAAACAATATTTTTATAAAAGCATGTTGTTCTTGGTCTGTAACACTTTGAATTAAATTTTCTTTAGACATTTTTAACATAACAATAAGCCAACGCCTTGCAAAACAATGCTCCTAATGTTATATTTTACTACATTGAAAACTGCATCAAATTACATTGACTCATTAAAAAGTTATTGCAGCTTAAAGTGCGGCAAAGACTTTCCGAACAACCTAATATATTCACTTCAAAGTTGAGCTTAATTTTTAATGAGTATAAGTCAGTATAATTTAAATTCTAGTCAAAAAATTGCTCAAATAATGAGAGTAAAAACATCAATTGTTTAGATTCAATCATTTAGACATTTGTAATATATCACTTTTAAGCCTTTCAGTTATATTTCTGTATCTTTGAAAACTCAAATAAAACTCAAAACTTTAACTCTAATTATTTGAGTTTTGAAAACTTTAATTCAAACTCAAATTAAAGATATTATGCTCGAAAACTTTAACTCAAATTCACTCAAATTATTGAAAATTGAAAAAACTTTAACTCAAACTCAAATTAATTCAAAATTTCACACTCAAAAAGCACTAGTAAATACTGTGTCTCAAAATAAAATTGAGTAAGGTGAGATCAATCACAATTAGTATGGGCCTAAAATAGTAATAGTGAAGTATGAGAAGGATTACAAAAGCGTACAATTTTTAAATTTGAGATCATAAAAAAGTAATTGAAACGATTATTTATTGAAGTATAAATAAGAGAAGGCGTTCAATTTGGTACATAGACTGGTAAACGCGACTGCTTGTGAACATAGATAAGCAAGGTCAATTTTAAAGGGGGGTGTAGCAGGCCAAAGTCTTAGGAGGGTGTCAAAACTCATCGTTTTTATAAGGGAATGTTTTTTATTTTTTTGAATTTCTATCAAAAATTTTGTTAAAAACAAACGAATTTTTCCAGAAATCTTAGAGGGGGTGTTCGATTTCTAAACTTTGAAAGTAGATATATGAAAATAGTTGAATTATAAGATAAAATAATAAAGTATAACATATTTTATCTCAATATTTATTATTGTCTCGAAAACTCTTAGGAATTTCTCGAATTTTTTCAAAAATTTAACTGAAAATCAAAGTTTGGGGCTTCGAAGGTAGGGTGTCCTACTACCTTCACCCCCACCTTGCTTATCTATGCTTGTGAACTAATTAAGAGACAAATTATCAATTCAAATGATTTCCCAACTATAGGAAATTCCGTGATTTCCCGGAAATCTCGTCTCTAATGATTTCAATATTATGGAGTTAATTAATTTAACTTCAATTTTGAATAAGTTATTATGCTTCAAACTTCCTTTAATGAGTAATTCTGTTAATTCAACTGTCAATTCAACTGCATCATCATTCAAATACCAATGCTTTATTGTATTAATATTTGGCATATTTAAATTGTAATAAAACTGAATCTAAAAAATATAAACTTTTTATAATGATTTTAAGCATTTTAATTTGCAGTGTATCACTTCATTTTTACGCTCATAATTGTAAAGAAGCTCTAAAGCTAATTCTGAATAATATTTTTGATGTAAACTATTATTTTAATGATTAATTTGCATTTCATTGGATTTTCCATTATTTAAAAAATAATTTAGAGATAAAAATTTGAAAAAGTATCATACTATTCATTTATCAGGAAAATTAAGAAATTGGAAAATTAATTGATTAATATTAAAGGCTAATCACATCGAAAGTTGATGAGTTATATTTTAAATGAATTCAGTTCTCCTCATAACTTAAATGTTATATAAATAAAAAGTCTTGTTTATGATTTGTGAGTTTGAAAATAAACAGCACAAAAAGTGTTGCATCAAATTATTGCATTAGTTTGAATATTTTTATTACCATTTGTTTATATCTCAAAATTTTTAAGTCTAAGATTTTGTTTTTATTGGTTTACGAACTTATGCTTAGAGTAAATAAAAGCCAAGATCTTTTGCTAAGCTTCCAAGAATTCAAATTTAATTTATGATTTTGCCATTTTAATAGTTATCTATAAGAATATCATTGAAATTGTATGCAAAAATAATTATAAAACTAGTATAAACGGAGAAGTAATAAAAAAAACCTTTCAAAATCTCAAGCTATTTATCCGCTAAATAGCTTAAAGTAATAAAATTTGAAGGTTAGTGAGAGCTATCATTGTTTCAATGAGTAATATAGAAGTGAGGATACCATCAGAGAAAACAAGTTTGGCGACCATATGAAGGCTGACACGAAATTCATACATGATTAGATGCAATACCACACTGGGTTTGTAAAACTTATCGACCAGTGAAAGTCTTCTACTGTTCATCCATTTTCAGCTATTCATAAATTTATCTTAAAATCGAAACCATCAAAAAATGATTGACTTTAGTTACTTTCCATTATCAGTCGCTATTCTGTTCCCATTGAAGTTAATAATCACGTAAGTTATTATTCTTTTTTAAAATAAAATAATTTTCTGATTTAAGCTTAAAAATATAAAAGATTAAACAAAGAAATGTTTTTTACAGGTATGTTTTGGCCTTATATTATGGTCATGTGAACCCTGTTTTCCCTTATATCAGTGATGCCGGAACCACATCACCAGAAGCGGGATATTTTTCAATATTTCTATTTAGTGAAGCCCTTTTAAGTAAGTAAAATCTTTTAATCAATTAAAACACTATTTCTAATAGTAAAGCTATTGTTTTCATATACATATTTCTAAGCGAGGGAATAATTAGCAAACATTCCATTGAAATATAATTTTTTTGTATAGGTAAAAATCGAGGTGAGGGAGAGTAAAGTTAAAGATAGTTTTGAAAATGCTTCATAAGTTTTTAATATATTCTTTATTTACAATTATATGATACCAATTATAGCATCAAAATGCCTGAAGACAAATGTTGAAGTCTGAATAGAGAAAAACTTTTCCATTGTATAAAATTTGCATCATTTTCATTTTTTTCATGTTATTTGATTGAAAAGTAATATAAACTTTTGCTATTTTCGGTCTTCAAAAGTATTATGCCGAGAGGAGTGTGTTCTCAAGTTAGTCCTCACAAAGTTATATCAAATATTGCTGTAATTAATTGTTTTCTCTGAAAATATTTTTCATAAACTTAATTTTGATAAAAATTGGTTTCAAACCAAAAATTACTGCAAAATAATCTCAAAGGATAATTTTATGGATGAAAATTCCTGAATTTCTTTCTGAAAAGTCAATGCGAATTTTGTTGTTTTGTAGAATGGAATAAATTAGTGAGTGGTTAGCAATGACTAATACCAACATTCAAAGAAAGAACTTTGTATATCTCAAATTTTCCTATTACGTACTCAAAGCTAATTATCATAACTTCATAGCGTGTGAAACTTAGAGGAAAATATAGATAAAAATGATAAGTAAAGTCTGGTAATTAGTTTTAATAAACTTTTCTATTTTTAGTTGGAATCACATGTTGGATACGTTTTCAGCAAATCAAATATATTTGCAATAATAATACCAGTGTTAATAACAATAATAAAATAGTCGAAACAGATGAGATCCCGAAACTTCTCCTTTTGAATAAATATGGTTTTTATGCAGCTTTGATAATATTGATAAGTATGCCTATTGTGGGAGCATTTCGTTCGGTTGAAAACTTGGCTCTTCATTTGGTCGGAGCCTTGACTGCATTCGGAATCTCAGGACTTTTTCTTGCAATACAAACGAAAATGTCTTACTCTTTAATACCTGGTGTTAATTCATTAAGAATCGCAAGAATACGATTGATTTGTACTGTTTTAGCTGTTGTTTCCGGAGCTCTTATGATGCTCGCGATCCTCATATCTGCCATTAATTTGAAAGTTCCTATTAATAAAATAGTATATGAGGAACGATTGAAATGGGATGAATCTTATGGTGGTTATATTGCTCATTGTTTTAGTGCACTCTTTGAATGGCTCGCGATTTTTATTATAAGTCCATTTTTTGCAACATTTGTGCCCGAATTTAAGAGTATTGAATCACATAATGGAGAAATAAAATGTAAATTTGTCGAAACCAGTGTTAGCAGTAAATTATAATGTAATTTAATGTATTTTTTGTAAATATTGATTCTTATATAATATCTCATAATTAAGTGAAGAGTGGTTTTTATTGTTGTCCTTTTTACAGAAAAGAATTTTAAGCACAGTAATGAAATACTTGACGCACTCATTAGAAAGAAATGAGTATTAAATATATGTCATTTTGGGTTATAATGTGAAACTCTATTAACTCATTATTTTATTTGTCAAACAATTCAAATCAATAAAATATTTTAAAGATTTTGATAAAACTTTCAATAAATATAACCTTAATTAATATTCGAGTAAAAAAGTTGCATTGAATTTTTTTTAAATTATGAAAATGAAAGGTAAGGTCTTAAAATGAAAAATCAAAGCTGGACTCGAAACGACCACCTTAGCAATCACGTTAGTCAATTATTTTTTAGTCAATTAATGTTTATATTAAATTCATTTTATGAACTGCACACTTATTTTATTCATCAAATGAGTTTTTATTCGAATGTTCTCTTTAAAGGGATACGTTTGCAAAATCCTATTTACTTTTAAGTGTTTAAGAAATATTGAAACATACAGAAAAATAAAAAAGATCAGAACCTAGTCTGGTCTTCTCTTCTCAAAACTCCCAAACATTAAATAGTTTTTCCAAAAGTTTTATGCTCAGAGTTTGAAGTTTTTTCTGTATTTTTGAAATCAGATTATTTAATATAAATAACTATTTCTAATCATTTAATACTATTGATACTTTAATTATAACTGTAAATATTCTATTAAAAAAATCAGAACCTTTTTGAAAAGTTATGAATAGTTGTGGAATAAATGCTTAAAGAATTGCAAAAGAAAAAATTAGGAATAAAAAGTTTTAATCTGTCTCGATATCTGCTAATAAATAATTATTATATGTCTTTGAGTTGAGTTAAGATGAATTTACGGTAATTATTTGTGTACCACTTAATTATAATATCATATTTTTAAGCATTATATTATTTGATGACCAAATAGCTAGCATTTAAATTGGATGAGAATGTTTCTACAAACTCAAAATTGTTAGCATTTTGAAATTTCACTGAATATGAAGAATCTAAAATAATAATTTTCTTCATAATATTGCTTAATTTGGACTAATTATGTTCAACTTGAAAGTTTAAATTTAGAAAAATTAGTACTCGTTGAATGGGATTCATCGGTACTCAATTGTAGTGTAGAATATTTATCTAACTGTCTTTCATGATATTGATTATAACTGGAAACAGGTTTATACTGGTATTAAAAAACCAGATTCCAGTTATAATGCAATACAAGTTCAATGAATTCAAGAAATCAATCTTTTTTATATCCATTCGGATGATATAAAAATTGTGTTTAGTCAAGAATTAAGCTCTAAATAAAGTTGTGGTAAAAACTGAATTTACAGTCAATTAAATTAATTAAAATAACTAAAAAATCCACCAAAATATTTAAATGAACCATTATTATGCTAACTTAGTGTAATATTAAAAGAAACTCTCGATTAGTCCGTTTTTAACTGAAACTCTAGTTCTTTGAAAGTCTATCACTGATTGATTTTTTCCAATTGGTAATCTATCCTTTTTTAAACTAAAAGAGAATTTTTCAAGTCTACCCAGTTTAAGAAACCAAAAATGGGAAACACCAAAATTTTTATGAATGGTCACTTGTAAGTTATATAACTTTAATTTGAATATTATTTCAAATTAATTTTTTTTATCATTATCGATTAATGTTATTTTTATGAAAAAATGAGTTTAACCTTATTTTTCGGTGTTTTTAACACAAACTAATAAAAAAGTTTTGCTGCAAAAATTATTTTTATTTATTTAGCGAATCGGAAATATAGAAATGCATTACAATGAAGTTATCTTATAGAAAGAATAATAATAATAATTATTGCGAAAAGATTAATAAAGTTAAAAGTTGGAAGGATTTTAATTATATTGTTGACCAATGATTGAGGGTATGATATATTTACTTCTTGAGCCAATCATAAGAAACAACAGTCGGTACTTGATATTGGTATTGATATTGAGGAACAACATAGCTGTTTAAGCCCAAATTGCTCCATGAATTGCTCCATGAATTACCCCAACCACTACCATATACACCACGGTTGAGTCCGTTATAGCCATATAAGCCAACCAATTCAACTCCGTATGAAACGGTAATCAAGGCAAAGATAGCGATTGCGATCTGAAAAAATCGAAACTTAGTTCAAAATATAATTTCCCAGAAATTAAAGTTTTTTAAAAACTTTTTTTAACAAAGCTATTATTGATAGTGAAATCAAATTTTAAGAAATATCTTAATGATAATTCAAAATAGAAAAAGTTTGAATCTTTGGGTTCTAACTTTTCTGTTAAGTTTAATAAAGTTTCGTTTCTAAATTGAACGATAACTCATATAAATTAGTATCAATATTAAATTAATGAATCGAAAGACTTTTAAGTTTTATACTCAAATTCATCATTTATTTAAAATTGAATTGAAGACTATCTTTAATTTATAATAAAGAAGATTAGAAATGCTTAACTGACAAACTCATAAAGCAAAGAGAAATTATATATTCGATAGAACAGCAAACTTACCAATAATTTCATTTTTGTGAGAAGTTGGAATAGTTTGCTTATTTGCGAGAAATAAAACTTTCAGTTGAGCTTAAACTAAAACAATACTTTGGACCAGTAACTGGCAGTCTATTTATAGTTCTTCTCCATGACCTTCACTCTCTATTTCTTTACTAAAAAAGCCATTGACTTATGTTAAAAAATTTGGGAAATCCAATAGTAGTCAATTTCGATGAAGGGAAGAGAAAAGCCTAAAATATTGCTTTTAACCAAATGAGGAATTAATGTTAACTGGATTTCTGTCATTGAATTACATAATATGGAATGTCATTCAGTGGACACTCAGTTCTGCACGACCTTTGAAGCGAAAGTTAAAAGATAGATGAAATTGATTTGAAGCCTGAGGACTGAAGTTTCGAGAATAAATAATTTTTGTTTTTTAGATTATTTAAAAAGTAAATATAACACTATATCTATAAAATATAGGGTTTCATAAGTTATGAACAGATCTTAAAAATTGAAAGCATAGATTAAGATTATATATTGATGGATAGACAGCAAAAACTTCATATTTCATAAATATATCCATTAATTATTTGATGAGTATAAGCTTTTTTCTAAAATAACTGATAAATATGTAACTTTTGTAATATGTAGAGAATGATTAAGACCACTTTTTCTTAAATTTTCCTTCTCGGATAACATTGAAAGCATTCCTCATCAATGGTAATGCACTGTACTCTTACACTTATGCAAAAACTAAGTACCGGTTAGGTCTTTAATTAACAATAAATCACTTATTGTTTAATATTTATGATAGGATTTAATGTAAGAAAGAAGTGTAAATTGAAAATTTGATCAATATTCTGATTGGATTTCATACCAAATTAAAGATATTACAACTTTGTTATGCCAAAATTGAATGCTTTGTTTTAAAAAATTTTATATTCGGGAAGAGTCAGTAACTTATCGCTCACCACAGTTTGAGAAACACTGGACTCTTTAAAATTCCAAATATATAAACGCTTATTTTGAAGAAATTAAGTAAATTTTAACTATCATTAATTTAGCTAATTAGTGAAATTTAATATTCAAGGAATGACTTAATGTTTCGATTTTATAATTTTCAAGAATGTTCGTTCAAAGATGAAACTATAAAACAATCTTTATTGCACTTTCCCTTAAAGTTTTATCGGATGAAATTATCGAAATCTGGAACCTATTATTTGCTAAAAATACACTTTTCAACCGGAATGTAAGTTAAAGGTTATTTTAAGGTTAATTCCGTTAAATCAGGTTCAATCCAGAGTATAAAATTTGATGAATTGATAACATATTTGGAGTAATGTTTATAAAAACCAGTTATTCCAGTGTAAATATTTAAGGTAATATACATATAACCGATAATCAATTTATAACTCAATAATTAAATTTCTACATAGCTTTCCTTTTACGCAATCGATTATGAAAATGAAATTTCAGACAAACAGAAAATAAATCTTCATTATTGAGTGAAATACGAAATTAATATAATTTCTCTACATATCTTTTGAGATAAATAATGTATAATAAGAAAAACAGTTTGCAAAATGATAAATTCATTTCTAAATTCTTGTTATAATTATATTTTGTTATTTAAAATTTGAGATTAGTTCTGATTCAACAAAATATTAACATTTAAATTAAAACCATAGAAAAGCAAGGGGATGAAGTTGGGTTTAGACCCTACCTTTGAAGTTCAATAACCGGACCCCAATAGCTAATACTCATAGTTGTTCAATCATTTATAATATAGCTTATAGAAACAATTTTAGAATAAAATTACTCTAACAATTCTTGACTTTTATTTACTATACAGTGACGAGATTTGCTTCAAACAAATCAATAGACTTGTATTATTAGTCAACTTAATGATTCAATAATCAAACATGTCATTCAAATACAACTTCAGCTTTAATTAGAGCTCTTCAATGCAAAAGAGTTTTTCAAATTTTGAATTAACCTCTATAACGATAATCTCTGAAAGTCTTAATAAGTTTAAGTTTTTGAGAGCTTTTCCATTCGTAACATTTCAATGAAACTTATAAATTATAAGTTATAATTGAATGTGTTTATAATGTAATCCTAAATCAATTTTATCAATAAAGTAAATATATTTTGCAATCAATGATAAACAAAATTTTGAGTTAATTAAAGTTTTATTGCTTTTGATAATTAAACGATAAATAATTAGATAAACTATCAATTAATTTATTTAAATTAATATTCAAAAAGTTCTCCGACATTAAATTTTTGTGAATCTCTTTTATATTTCTGTTCTCTCAACATATTTTCATTTAAAATATCTTCAATTTTTTCTGTTTTCTTTGAGGAATATTAGTCTTAAGCGATTGTTTCCAATTATTATGATTATGTTTGACATCATGAAGAATGGCTAAAATATGATTCAAAGACAATATTTGACTTGCAGAGCCCCATAATATAAACTCATCGATAGGTAGTCTATAAGAAGGTATTCCTTCAGTTTTAGCTTTAATATAAGTCACGGGTTCGCGAAATGTTTCTTCAATAAGACCTCCGATTATGTAAATCGAGTCGTGATTATAGTTAAGAAGAGGTTTCTCCGCATTTCGTGTCAAATAAACCAAATTCTCTTTTGGAAACAAATCTAAATAAGATTTCTCGTGAAACTGACTGTAAAAAGAGTTGGAATAAAAGTTTTGCATAACTTTAGACAACACTTTCATTGTTGGCATTTCTTTATGACAATTAGTGAAATGCAAATCAAACGCTTCTTTAGTTCTGAATTTATTATATGAATACATGAGAAGTAATTGATTCGCCAAAAGTTTACATTCTTTTAATGTCATGTATTTATCAAAATCCAAATCAATGACTATTTTCTGTCCAAAAAGAGTCGCAATTTTTAATTTATTTGCCATAAGTCTAGAAGTATTAGATTTACTGATTCTCATGAAAAGTGTGTTATGCCATAAACCGTAAATCAATTCTCTCTCATTATTAAAAATTCCAGTTCTCGAAGAATTCATTTTTGAATATTTTTCGCTATTTTTGGCCAAAATCTGTTCAGATTTTACTAACTTTTTATTCTTTTGTTCAATTTTTGAAATTTATTTTTTAAACAAAAACTTAAACATTCTTTTCCTTTGATTAAATTCAGAAAGTATTAAATCTTTCATATTATCGATGGTTAGAGTCGTCGACACTTCAAATGTGTTGTATTTTTCATATTCATATTCAGATAAAATTAATTCTATTTTTTCTCTCATTTCTTGGCTTTTAATTAATTCAATGTATTTATCAATTGTTAAGTCTTCGAAGTTTCGTTCATTTATTGATTCAATACTTTGAAACTCTATTCATGAGAATTAAACATAAAATTAATTAATATTTTATTTAATTTCTAAAAAAGTAATCAATTGATAAAACCTGTTTTGTTGTTGAAATCCGATGAAAAGCGAACAATAGTTCGCGAATTAATGAATAGTTTTCTTTTATGCAATAGTTTATTATCAAATAATTGAGATTTTATACTAAACATATGTTTTATTAATTTGAACGCTTTTATTGATGTCATTATTAGATAAGTAATTGTTAAACTAATTGTTTATTTTAAAAGTTTAATCATAACATAGTGTGAAAAACCTCTATTTTCGTTTTGTAGTGACTCATTTGGAAATAAGTTATCAAATATATTATTATAAAAGTTTGAATAAGGCAAAAACGTTACGCAAAAATTAACTACGAAAAAATAAAACCAAACCTCTATTCAATTCTAATTACTTAATCAAATCTCATTCTTCAAACTTTTCTCACTCATAACTTTTCATCATTTATAAAAAAAAATATCAGGTTTATGTCTATAAATTTTATGATTCGTATAATATTTTTATATTTCAATGTGAAGCAAAAGAAAAGTCAATTCGTAAAAACATTAACATGAATGTTAACTTATTATTACTAAAACTTGTTTAAAGAAAACTAATAAAAATTTTTATTTTGTGAATAAATATAGACTACAATTAAAAAAAACTATTGATAACAGAATTATTAGTTAGTCTTAACTTATAAATAATTAGTTAAGATTACTCGAGAGTGAACATTAGATAAAAGTTAAAAAGTAATCTTATTTAACTAAGAATAAATCCCTTAAAATACTAAATGTTAAGATATTATATACTAAACGAATGAACACATTAATTAAGTTATTAGCATTATATAAATTGAATATTGACTAAAAATAAGATCCTTCTATGCCATTAATTTCAGGAAATTGTCGCCACTTTTTTGTTGAATGAGTTGATTATTCTATAGTAATTTAATGATAAACGATTTACTTGTAAGTTCAAAAGGACTAAACTTCTTTCAACACTTGGAGAGGAATTCCCTTCTATTTATGGGAATATAAGGTAATCAGAACTCAATATTAATTATTAAGAGTTTCTCAAACTAATTGCAATGGAAAATATTTTCTCAGATGTTATTAAGTTAGTTATGTATGATTTGCACGTATTGCCGAAATTTTGATTCAGTTACTGAACTAATATTCATGTCATGACTATAAATGAATAAATTTAAGTTAACATTAAATTCATTATGAAATATTTGGGAAATTCATAATAATTCCAGATTATCCTACACTTAGATTTTTTTTCCTAAATGGATCTGAATTACATAAATAGAGCATTAAGACAATTATTGATCTATAGGTATATTCAAGTCATGATAAAAGTTGAATGAAAAGGAAAAGGTTATTTTAAATCAATTAACTTCATATTCAATTCAATAATTAGTGTTGTTTCGTTTTTTTAATCTTTTATACTCAACAAAAAAAATTCAACTTTACTTTAAAATTAATTAAATGATTAGAAAATCTGAGAATGGGTTATTCGATCTTTTTATATAACGAAACTTTACTGTATAACTAAAATAGATGAACTCCGAGTATTCATTAGAATGTATTATCCATTCAATGAATTTAAAAGTTAATTTATTCAATTCACTCATACAAAAATTGAATGTTAAAACTATATAATTCATTTATTTAAGATAATCTTGTACTAAATTTTTTTTCTTCAAAAGTTTGAGTTATTGTTCTGAAATCAGTTTAGAATATCAGTTACTATAACTTAACTCATTTATAAATAATCCTTATTATAAAGTGCTCACCTCTCGAGCATTAAAAGTCCTTCGAATGAGTACAAGACCACAGTATGCATGATTACAGTTTTGTTGCAATTCTTTTGTTAGGCAGTGGGAGGTTTGATGAACAAACAATTTCAGTTTCTTCGTTTGAAATTTCAGTTTTCTTAGTTTTCATCATAATATCTTAATTAACAATTTATTGAGTTCATAATTATTATCTATTTATATTAAACTAAACAAACTCGTGTTATGATAAAAATTAATTACAGATATGATATCAAATAAATTTTCATATTAACCCTAACATATCTATAAATTCAATTACTACTTGGTATACAGGGTTACTCAGATAAAACTTCGGATTTTTAAAAACTTATTGCAAAAAAAGTAATTGACAAAAATCAGGGTTAGCCAATGGGACTTTAGGTCAGGGGTGAGGGGGTATTTTGAAATTTTTTCATAGGGGAGGGAATAGGTGGGGGGATTTACAATTTTCACAGAGGGGGGTATTTCCAAAAAAATTTTACAGGGCAGGGTATTTTCAAAGTTTTTACCACAAATAAGTAAAAAAAGGTCCTCAGTTTCCGAAAATCACAGAGGGGGGATTTTTTCAATGTGTTTTCAAATATTTTTAAACCTCAGGGGGGTTATTTCAAAATTTTTCACAGGGGGAATTTTTTGACAAAAATTTTCACAGGGGAAAGTATTTTTCCGAAAATCTCAGGGGGGTATTCCCCCCTAATCACCCCTCTTTGGCTAACCCTGACTAAAATCAAAAATCACAATCGGTATTCAAAGTTCAAACTAAATATTCAATTAGTTAGATTATCGTACTTTTAAAAAATCCGAAGTTTTATCTGAATAACCTGTACATAATAATATTAGAGTCATAGTATGCTATGCAAGCATTTTCGTTAAAAATTCAATCGATACTATACACGAGATCTGTAGAGCCTTATAAATGCACTCAAATAGTAATAACTAATACTTGTAGCTGTTCAATGATTTAATATAACTTATAAAAATAATTATAGAATAAAATGACTCTAACAATCCTTGACTTTTATTTACTATACAGTGACGAGTTTTGCTTCATACAAATCAATAGAAAGACTTCTATTATTAGTTAATTTATATTCAGTAATCAAACATGTCATTGAAATACAACTTCAGCTTTAATTAGAACTCTTCAATGCAAAAAAAACTTTTTAATTGTGAATTAGTCTCCATAACGATAATCTCTGAAGTGTTAATAAGTTTAAGATTTTTGAGAGCTTCAACATTCGAAACTATCCATTGAAACTTATAATTGAATGTGTTTATAATGTAATCCTAAACCAATTTTATCAATAAAAGTAAATATATTTTGCAATCAATTATAATTGGTTTAGAAACGAAATTTATATAAAAATAAATTGAGAGCTCAAATTCTTTTCAATTTGTTAAGATAATTAAATTTTTGCCAATTAAATGAAATTGTTTTGATAATAAATTAAAAGATGGAAACAAAAAATGAAACAAAAGAATCCTTATTATTCAAACCCTTGAAAATACGTGGCGTAACTTTTAAAAATCGTATCTGTGTTTCTCCGATGTGTCAATACTCATGTGAAGATGGATTTGTTAATGATTGGCATTTAGTTCATTTGGGTGCCAGAGCTATAGGCGGGGCCGCAATGGTTATGGTTGAGGCAACAGGTGTTGAGTTTAGGGGTAGGATTAGTCCCGCCTGTCCTGGACTTTGGAAAGATGAACAAATTGAACCCATGTCAAGGATAGTCAAGTTTCTCAATTCTCAGGGCTCGGTTGCGGGCATTCAATTGGGTCACGCGGGACGAAAGGCTAGTACTTGTCCTCCATGGATTGGACGCAATTCAATACCTGAAGAAGATGGAGGCTGGAATACAATAGCACCGAGTCCTATAGCTTTTGGCAATGGAAATACAAGAGTACCTAAAGAAGCCACTTTAGATGATATCAATGATGTCAAGAATGCATTTGTTTTGGCGACAAAGCGTGCACTCAGAGCTGGTTTTCAGGTGAAGTGTCAAAAAATGTAGTATAAAAAATATTTGGTGATTGAAGTCTAATTCAGTTTTATTCAATTTAGCTTAATATAATGTTTTAACAATTCTTATAACGTTTAATTTAAAATTAATGAAAGTCCACTTATTTTGATTTAATAAGTTTAAAGTCCTGAAGAAGATCTAAGCATTGATCGAAAAGCTTCGGCTATTATTATTATCGTATTTTTATTTTTTTCATAGAATAAAGAGTTTAATCTTAAGAATTAGCTCAATATAAGTTACATTATAGCTCGCGCTCTACCCATAAAAACCACAAAAACTCACTGCAATAACTTTCATCTGAACCTTCTATAGATATTTATTGATTAGAGAATATGAAACATTCAACTCTAACTTATTGATAAAAATTTGATTTATTCAACAAACTTTATGCTGGATCTGCTAAAATAGTAAGTTAGTTTTTTCAGATTAAATTAGTTTGCAGTTTAAATTAGTGCATTCATACAATCAACTTCTATAGCCTTCTCAATTATAGTAAAAGTTTCAAAATACAATTAATATCAAAGGTTTAAACAAAACTATCATTTTGAAATTAATGCATTCTAAAGGAAAATTTCACGAATAAACTGAATTTATTTTAAACCATAGGCATTAAAAATTGAATTGAATAGTAAATAATTAATTTAAAGGTGATTGAACTTCATATGGCTCACGGATACCTAATTAGTACATTCCTATCGCCGATAACTAATAAAAGAACTGATAAATATGGCGGTACTTTTGAAAACCGGATTAGATTAGCGCTTGAGATAGTAAAGAATGTACGGGAAGTATTGCCCGAAGATTTTCCATTAGGAGTTCGCATATCATTCACTGATTATATGGAGAACGGATGGGATTTACGACAATCCATAGAATTAGCGAAAGAACTAAAAAAACTAGGCGTAGATTTTGTGGACTGTAGTTCTGGAGGAGTTAGTTCTTCAGTTATATATCACGCCTCTATGAATAATGTCGATCAAATACCAGCCGCAGAAGCCATACAAAGTGAGGCACAAATAGCGACCGCAGCTGTCGGTAAAATTGTTGACCCGTTTTGGGCAGAAGAGATACTACAGAAAGGAATGGCAACTATTATAATGATTGGTCGCGCTTTTCTTGATGACCCCAATTGGCCACTTCACGCATCATTTCAATTACGAGCTCAACAACAATTCAAAATTCCCAATCAATATATTTGGGCAATCGGTGAAAATACTGGCGGAAAATGGAGACAAACCGTTCTTAATAAAGATATTAATAATAATAGCTATTATTTTAAGAATTGAATCAATTATTCATCCATAGAATTAAATAACTTTCAAATTATTAGATATTTATATTATGAGAAAATTTTGAATTTGTTTATAATTATAACTCGAATGATATTCAAGAAATTAATTGATTAGTCAATGATATAAAATATTTGAATCAAGACTTAATCTGTGTTAAGATTATGTTTCATAATATCATTTATTTTATTACATTTGATAATTAAAATTATTGGCATTAAAAAATAAATAATTAGATAAACTATTAATTAATTAATTTATATTAATCTTCAAAAAGTTCTCTGACATTAAATTTTTGCGAATCAGATACAGAAAACTTTTTCTTCATTTTTTCCATTCTATGTAAATCTTCTTTTGCTATCATTTCTGGTGTTTTCATATATTTAATGTTAAGATTCTTCATAATAGCTTCAGTCCATTTGTGACCATCTTTAACATCATTCAAAAGACTCAAAACACTATTTAATTTCAAATCTTTTGATCCCATATTCCATAAAACGTGTTCATCAATAGGCAAACGCCTTAACTCAATATTTTCATGTCTGGCCTTAACTTTCAGAAGAGATGGACTAAGATTTTCATCGATTGAACTCAATATATAAACACAATTGGGATTAAAATTCAGTAACTTTTCTGCTTTTGACGACAAATAAACTAATTTTGATCTATCATTAAATATATCTAAATATGATTTTTGAGTACAGTTTAAATAAGAATCTGATCTTTTAATAAATGGTAATTTTTGTTCAATAGTTTTCCAAAAAATGCTATTATAGTCAATATTACAAAAATTAAAATTAAAAGGTTCTGAAAATTTATAACGATTTAAAGCATAACATCTAAGAATTTGAGTTGCAATTGAATTACAAAGTTTTTGAGACATTTGATCAGTATTTGAAAGATCAAAGACTAGGTTTTGACCAAAAAGTGATGCATTCCGTAAACGATGTGTTGCATAACGTTTTGTATTTTGAGGTGATATTCGTGTGAAGAGTGAGTTATGCCATAATCCTAATCATAATTAATAATTAATAACAATATTAGCTCTAATTATGTCAATAATAGTTGTGTTCATAATTATATCAAACAATAATTTATTAATAAATTCTACGAAAACTTTCAATATTAAAAACATTTGAAATTAGTTTTAATTAAATAAGAGTTAAGCAAAAAATATATAAAAGCAAAAACTGATTGAAATAACGAATAATTTTTAAATTAAAGTAAAACGAAATAAATTGAGAGAAAAATGAAACAAATATTTGAATAATAATTATTTTAAAGACAAATATCAATACCATAAACAAGATTTGATTCTTTATTAAATATTCCGCTTCTGTTTGAATTCATTTCTTTCCATTTATTATTTAATTCAATTTCTTTAATACTTTTATCAATTAATTTTTGCTTATTTTGAATCAAACGATTAATTTCTTTTTTAAACAAATAATTAAAATATTTAACTCTTTTATTACGTGTTTGTAATGAAAGCAAACAATTCATGTCATCAATAGTTAGAGTCGAAGGGATTTCAAGTGATGTGTATTTTATGTTTTCATATTCTGTTAAAATTAATTCGATTTCATTTAATTCATTCTCATCTTTGGCTAAACTTTCAAATTGTTTTTGATTCAAGTCTTCAAATATTCGTTCAGTTTTAAGCACTTCTTTATCATAATGAATGTCTTCATTTTCATATGTATTCATTGATCGCATTAATAATTGTCTTAAACTTATTGACGAAACACATAATCGTGAAAATAATTGTGTTTTTAAATTAATTAAATTCATTATTAGTTAACTTTAGTTAAGTTTTATAAATAAAGTTGATTTAACTTTGAATGTTTGTTTACATTCATTATCAATAATAATGTGAAACACATGTCTATTAATATTTGTAGGTCTAACAAAAATAACGTTACAGTTTGTTCGGGAACTTATTTCAAAAGTATTGGTCAATAAGTTGTGTTCTTTGGGCGCAACTTTTGGTTGGTTCAAAAAATTATACTTAATTCTTGTGGGATATTAGAAAAATAATAATGAAATTTTAGGTCATTCGGTTAAGTGATTATGATTTTTAAGTCAATATTTTTGTAGTGGAGTCTATAGCGAAAAAATTATATTCAAGAATTTTTGGCACATCAAATTCAAATTGTTATAAATCTAATTAACTTATATATATATAGCCTCCAGATTCTGGAGACCCTATTTTCCAATGATGTTCTGGAATCATAGATGATAAATGTCATACTTTGAAGGTTGGGTATGTTCAGTAAAAATCAAGGTGTCAAAACTCATCATTTTTATTCGGAAGATTTTCTGAAATTTTTCCAAAATATTCAAATTTAATGGAATTGAAGTAGTTCTATTATAAATGTTGTTTAGTAAATAAATTTTTATTTTGTCAAAAACTCTTAAATTTTCAATTTCTTTTGAATTTTTATCTAAAATTGACTGAAATTAGGTTCACCGAAAACAAAGAGTTTCTAGTTTTTAAAGTTAAAAGTGAGATAAAATCTAGTAATTGGACAGATAAGAAGAAGGGCCGATACTCAATGCATACGATTTTGAGTAAAAGCGCTTCAAAGTTAACGCAATAACAGATTCACTTTTTATTATTTCTATTACTTTAATCACGATTTATATCACTATTTGATTTATTCAAATACTTTCTTTTGAAAGCTTCAGACATTTTACATAGATTTTTATCAATAAATTTATTAGTTTTAATGAAATAAAATTTGTTCACAAAAGTTTTTTTAATAATTTATAACAAGTGAAGCGCGTGTTATACAGTTAACATACATTTGTTGTGAGTCTACGCCTAAAATTGACTACAACTACATTGAAGTCAATTAGATTTAAACTTCGATTAAATATTTAATTTAGTGTAAATTTTCTACAGAAATATATTTTGAAACTTATCCAATATATAATATACAAACAAAAGATCACAATTAAACGAAAATCTCAAAAAACATTGTATGTACTCATCGGCCCTTCTTATCGATCCAATTATTGTTTTCATTTTCGTGATAATAATCATAATAAGTTAGATAATGATTAGGTGTTTATTACTATTAAGCGTACAATAACTTAACTTATTTCGATGCACAAAACTCAGTTGAGTTGAGTTAAACAGTTTTTACTTCTCAATAAGTTTAACAAATAATTGCATACAATCGGCTACTTATAGTATTTTATACACAAAAATACAGGTAAATGAACATAACTGTTATTTAAGATAAGTTTCATAAACTCAATCTTTTAAAACAGATTTTCTTAATCTTGTAATAAAGACGAAATTTTGGTACCGGTGTAATGCATATTCCAATATTGCATTTTTGAGATTTATTTTTTCAAAATAATTCAAATTGGTCTTTTATTTTAATGATTTTATAATCATTTAAAGAAGTTTTCAAAAATTTGCATAAAAAGATATAATATTAAACCATTACTGACACTTTCACTCTAATTAATACACTAATCGACATAATCGAAGCTTTGAAAGTTTGTTTAATATTTAATTAACTTATGTATTGTAGACTCAATTGACAAAAATGTTTTTGAACTGTGTATTAAATGGGCTTTAAAGCGCTTACTGAAGATTTAAACTATAATAAATTTTTAAAATGATTGAATTTAAACTTAAATTAAGAGTTACGATAGTTTTGAAAATAAACTAAGCGTGAAGTTACAAATTGTAGACCACAAAAAATAAGTATTTTTATTTTTAAAATTTTGATCCTTTTATATAAGATATGATAATGAAATAATTAGAGTGAAAAATATATTAAAATGTGAAAAGTTTGTTTCATTGGAAGTTTTCTTCTCATAAATATTTTTTGCCTTTCGTTGAATGCATTGAACTTATAAAATAGTTTCGAATTATTTTTTGAAAAAATGCTTATTTCGCTTTATTTGTTAACATTTCAAATAATTTTTTCTCATTGTTATGATTATAACATTTTCGATGACATTGAAGGTAAGTTTTCTTTTTTTGAATTGAAACTTTTCTCAAGTACTTAAAAAAAGGTGTTTAATAAATTTTTTGGTCAGAGATTTCTAATATGTGCTCAAATCGTATTCATAAACAATGTCTTCATTCATACGAATTCAGTGAAGAAGAAATAGAAAACGTGAGGATTTACTTAAAAAATAAATTTAATGGAACAAATCCAGTGAAACCCGTCTGCAAGACATTGCATGTCAGAAAAAATATTAAGTGCATGACAAGGGGTGAAATTTCGGATTTAATTTATGTATTTAGAGAACTCTATGAGAATGGAGTTATGGATAGATTTTCTCTAATATATAAAACTTATTGGTCGGCAACGCATAAGTTTTTTGAAGGTCTAATTTGGCATCGGTGGTACATCAATGAATTGGAAAAAGAAATGCAAAAAATTGATCCGGAAGTCACTTTGCCTTATTGGGTAAGTTATCTTTAACACATACATAGATAAGCAAATTCAATTTGAATTAAGGGGGTCTAACTGCCAAACCCAAGGAGAGGGCAAAACTCAGAGTTATTAAATGTTTCCAAAATATCTTTCACTGTTTTTTTCACTTTGTCTTTCAGATTATCTTAATATTTTCTATGTATTCTTAGAAATTTTTTATTCATTTTGAATTCTTTTATCAAAAATTGCACTGAAAACCAAAGAATTTTTCCAAAAATCTTTGGGGTCTGTTTTTCGAGCGGGTGTACTTTACAATCTGTGCGTATTGTTTGCACATTAAGCTTGCATATTAAACACTATTGCTTACCTTAACCTAACTTTTACTTAAGCTTAAAATTATATATTGACACGCGCTTTAGTTAGATTACGTTCACAATTATTAAAATCTTAAATTATATTTATTTATTATGTTTCAAATATTGAATGTAATATTTACTAAAAAGGGTTCAAATATTTAATTAATATTTACTAAAAACCCAGTCAAATATTGATTTATAGCGCGTGTCAATATATAATTTTATTCTCTTAATTCATACAAATTTTCTCACAAACTTTGTTGAAAGTTTGGAATTTTCCTCAAAAAATTTTAGATTAAGCAGAAAAGCCGCAACTTTTCATGTAAAATATTTAAATCTGTGATTTTTGCAAAAAAATGCACCAATGAAATCTTTTTCATTTGCATTTTGAAGGTTAACAAACATAAGAAAACTCAATTAGTTAACTTACTCTTCATAATACACACGAAATATATTCTTTGATTATTGAATTTTTTGTGAAAATCACAGAAATATGTCGATTTATAGGTCTTCATATATTGAAAATACAGTATTCATCGATATATTTACTGACCCCTCAAATATTGATTTATATTGATTTATAAATTCTGTCAAATGAGTCCTTTTTATAAGATTCGTTTGCATACAAAAGTTCTATTCGATATCAGTTACCGCTGAGATATTTATTATATTTAAAAATCAAGACTTTAATAATTATTCATTGTTGAATTGATTAAAATAGCTTAACGTGCCAACAATATGCACAGATTGTAAAGTACACCCTTTCGAGCTTTGAAGTTAAGGTCCAAACTGCGTTCACCACCCCCTTCAAAATCTATGGATGCATATATTTTCCAAATTAGTTGCATATCACTTATAGTTGATTATCTTATAAGTTATTTCAAATCTATTTTATAAGTATTATGAGTTAAGGTGAAAGTAAAATTAAGTGTAACACTTGATCATATTAATTAAATATTGAAGTTTGAATTACACTGCATTCTTGTTAAGGAATCTATCAGTGAATTCTCTTCGCCTGAAAAGAGTATGATTTGGGATATTTTTGGACATGCGGGTGATGAAGATAACGACTATTGTATACCTGACGGACCATTCGCTTATCAGAGAGTCAAATATCCTAATGTTGATTGTGTAAAACGCCAGTGGAATACAAACCAAACGATTCCTGTTTGGGAACCGCCTGAATGGTTGACTTCATTAATTCAAGTTTCGCAAACTTGGGGGGAATTCACGACTTTATTTGCATTCTCTGCATATTTTAAAACAAATTTAGCGATCGGAGGATTACACGGAGATTTCAGTACACCTTTTGCTTCAAATGAGTATGAAATCGATAGTTATTCAAATATTAATCAAGAAATTCTTTCTTTAAAAACTTATCTGAATATAAATACTACTTTTATATTATGTTTCAGTCCCTTATCCTACTTATACAATTCACATGCAGACTATGTATTACTCAAATGGCAATTAAGTGACGATAAGAATTTGGTGCCAAATAGTTATGACGAAGGCTTTCGATTCAATTGGGAAACACATCGTTTATACATCGCAAACATTGAAAATGATTATCTTAATTTTTTCAACGATATTAAAGTCAAAGAGTCATTTCAATTAGGATTTGGAGAACTTTGTTATATTCACGACCAACTGATTAAACCAATTAATGATATTATGAAAAATATAACACCAGAGCTACCAATTGCTTCACAAAGACTACGGAATTCTTTACCACAGAATTTATTCGTAACATATTATCCTAAATTTTCAGCAAATACTTCAACAGCTTTTGATTATATACTACCAGATGTGGGAAATTGTCCACAAGATAATAAATGCAAAATCAATCTTAAGATCTCGAATCCATTTAACTCGAGTGCTAATGGAAGAAGACTTTTGGATACAATGAGATATAGAGCCGGTTTAGATATAACTCCATTCATGTTAGAGGCAGAAAAGCTTTATTACGGATTCATTGAAGATCTGCAAACTCATGATTATTGTTCACCTTATGCTTAATGAGTTTCAGTTTTCATAAAATTATATAATCAAAGATTTTATAAATTCCCAAAAAAGGGATAAAGATTTATTTGATTTTCTATACAAATCAAATTTGCTGACTCTGAAATTTGACATGTTTACAAAAGTGTGTTTTCAAAGGTTGATACAGTATTATTTTTACATTAGTAATTTACTAATATTAGTACTGGTCTAATATATTGGCTCTTAAATTGTTTTGGCCTTTTATTAATTAATATATTTTATGATTTAATTCGATAAAACAAAAGAATCATTATTTTATATCAGTTACAAAATATCGTCAATAAACTCAAGAGATTTAATTGTCTCAAAACAGTATTTCAATTAAATTAATTCTATTGAGAAAATTGATTTATTCAATACAAAATGTTTAAATTTTATAATCATTTTTAATAATTTGAGAACCATATTCTCCAATCATAATCGCGGCCGCATTTGTCATGGCGTTTGGCAGGTCTGGCATTACAGAGGAATCAATAACTCGAAGACCTGAAACTTTTTTCACTCTCAATCTTTCATCGACAACAGCTTTTGGATCAGAATTCGAGCCCATTCGACATGTTCCGATTGGATGGTTATAAGTGTCAGATATCTGACGCAAAACACATCCAAGATATGAATCACAATCAAATAACTCTCCAAAAAAACAAGGCTTACATCCAGGAATAGGTTTCAAAGGAAGGCTCACATAATCAGAAAAATTTTGAGCTAATTTTAGTGACTCTTTGAATCCATCAATAAATGCATCGAAATCATCGGCATTTGAGAAAAAGTTGGGATCAATTAATGGATTATCCAAAGGATTACTTGACCTTAAACGCAATGTTCCTTCACTTTTGACTCTTTCGCAAAGATTTGAAATATAAAAACTCTTAAAAGATCACAATTTTTATTTTAAATACCTATATAGAGAGACTCCGAGATTCAGATATTGTTTTCCAGCGAACTGTTCCCAAAAATCAATCCATTCCTTCTTATTAGAAGAATATCTGTCCACATAATCACTGACATTAGAGGGTCCGTTTGCGACACTAATATGGAGAGCAATATCGGGCCAACTCTTAACCTCATTATATATCGAATTTAAATAAGTGAACAGAAACGACATACCAGTCAGGGGTCCCGAACCATTGACATAAAATTCATATAAGTTATCAATATTTAATTCTGGAAATAGATCTGGTCTAAAATCAGGATCTATTATATGTAAAGGAAATTCTGTAATTGAAAAAATAATATTTATTATTACAGATTATGATATTTAAATGTTAATTAAAACTTAATAAATACGTTGTAATCCAACGTGATCTTTATAGTTATTTCCAACCGGTAAGTCTGCTATAAGTGGTATATTTAATTGAGACAAATGGTCTTTCACTCCAATTCCTGATAATTAGATTTTAACAAATTATAAAAATTATTTGATCAAAAGTGAAAAACTTATTAAGTTTATTGCCTGAAAGCATGAGAAGCTTTGGTGAGTCGATAGCACCACAAGATATTATTATTTCTGATTTGGCCTCAACCGTAAAATGTTCTCCATTTCTTTCAAAATGCAATTTATGAGCTCTTTTCTGTTGGTTCGAATCAATGAATTCAATTTTAGTGGCAAACGCTTCAGTTAATACATGTAAATTCGGGCGATCAAGATATGGGTCTAGAAATGCAGAGGCCGTCGAAACTCTTCTACCATTGCTTATTGTCATCTGTCCTATGGCTACAAAATTCAGGAATTAAATCAAAAGGCATAAAAGATTTTGAAAACTTCTTGAACAAAAAATGATGAAAGTTGTGATTTATTGATGAATAAATCATATTAAACTTTTTAGTATTGATTAAATTGAGATATATTTCATATTAGATTCAAAACCTGATCCCAATTGAGATTTCCCGTTGATGTCTAATGTTGGATAACCATTAAGACTAAGAATATTTTGTAGTTTCAATAATAATGAGTTAGTATTTTGTGCTGAAGAGATAGTTAATAAACCATCAGTTGAGTGATACTTATTATTGACTTCCACTATATTCATATCAGTATTATTTTCAGACCTCAAAAAATATGGCAAAACTTCTTCATAAGACCATCCCTTTGCACCATAAGTGTCAGCCCAATCATCAAAATCAAGTTTATTTCCGCGATTATAGAAAAACCAATTTATAGTTGAAGTGCCGCCTAATATACGACCTCTACTTTGCAATAACTTATGGTTTTTAAAGGCTTGTGCAGAAAATTTTTGCGGAATTGTTTCATAACTCCAATCGTATTGTGGATCTTGTCTTAGATTTCTGGCCAAAGCAGGAATATCACTGATCACTGTTTGTGGACCTCCGGCTTCGATCAGTAAAACACTTACATTAGGATCTTCAGAAAGTCTGGCGGCAACAACACATCCCGCAGAACCCGCGCCAATAACTATGTAATCATAGCTTTCATTCCAATAATTTCTTGCAACAGTTTTCTCGTAAATCGATTGTCGTTTTATTGTAATCAATGAAATAGTAATTAATTGTACGCTTAAACTGATTCCTTTCATTTTGTAAGTACTTTAACTGTTTGAAAACAAAATAGTATTTAATTGATCAAAATTAGAGATTTTTAAAAAATAAAACCATTTTCAAATTGTTTATATTGATAAATCATTTTCTAACATTTTCTTAATTTCTTTAGAAAAGATTTATCGCTTCATCATTTTTCTCATTATTTTAAGGTTTTTGATGCAAACACTTGAAACAGGTTTTGATAGCTATAAACAGAGCCCTGACTTTTAGTAAATCTAAAGAATATAATCAAAGGCAATAGCAATCAAAGGACATATTCACGTTTTGATGAAACATAACCGCATACTATTAAATGAAGAGTTTCCTCATTATTTAAACGAAATTAAATTTTCAATATGTGATTTGCTTAAATTTTTAATTGTTATAAATAAGAGTTAATTACCAGTACTATTAAAGTCAAAAAAGAAGTTTATTTTTTCGCAAAATAAAATATATACTTCAGTGTATGAAAAGTTTCAACTTATTCATGATTATAGATTAATTATTTT
>JAQFXV010000342.1:0-24977 GCA_034694065.1 Camisia spinifer
AAAATTACTATTAAGTTGAATTGCATGGACTTTTGTTAGGCAGTTTACATTAGTGACTTTTTTGCCAAAATCTCAGATATATACAGATATAAAAAAAACTTAATATAACTCACTTATAAATAAAGCTAAAAGAAAAGTTAATCTCATGAGTGGGTGTGTCTATAAGTTTGTCTCTCATAACAGATAATAATCGGAGTAAACCATCAGGTTTTGTCTCATGACAAGTATTTTGCGCTACAATGAATTCATTGAAAAATTGTTTTCATCTCACATTTTCTCTCTCGATTCCAACGTCTAGTCATGTAACATATACTGTGTATATTTTTTCTTTACTATTCTCTAACATTGACTCTTGTACTCGATATTTCTCGTTAAGCAATCGATCACTTTCAATAAGAATATGCTGTCTTAACATTATTCTCAACTAGTTTTCTCTTTTCTTTCTCAACTGATACCAGTCTATTGTATTAGCTTTAAGTTGAAGTTAGCCTAAAAAAGTTAAGCTTCAAGTGTTCAACTATTTTTTCTAAATACAACTCAAAGTCTACAGCTTTTATCATTCTCTTCATGAGTACTGATCCTTATCTGCGGTCTCAAAGCTATTGTAAATATCGTATTTCAATACGATTTTTCTGGTCAGCAATTCATAGAGTTTTATATTTCAAACCGTAAAAAATGATAATAAACTTAACAAACTATAAAATAACTGAATGAATGAACATTTTCTCTCTTGATTAATAATTAATTTGGACCGAAAGCGAATGATTTATCTTTCATTTTTGTGTGTCTGATAATAACTGATATATTATATATAATTCATTTCTAGTAATAATTGGTTATGCCTTAAACACTGATAACCGACGGGTCATTCGACAAAAATGACACAATCGCTAAAAGCAGATAAATCAAGGAATATGTGTTACGTGCAGTCTTAGGCTTGTTATAGAAAGATATTTCTCTTATAATCATCCATAAAATATTGTGTAATCAAGTTTTTCATATTTTCCTAACCCATACATTGCTATTATTTTATTCATTCTCTTCTGAATATTTAATTGAAAGCTTTTTATCTTTAGGAAAAGTTATGATTTTGATTCCCTAATCATTGTTATATTGTTTTCATTCAGGCTCACAGTTTTGTTGAGTTAAACTTTTGAAGTATTTTTGTTGAGCATGAATAATAACGGTATAAAATTCGAATTTTCCTATAGATTAAAGCTTAGATTTCAGGGAAAAAAGGTTTTTTGAATTATTGTGAATTATTTAATAGCTTTTTGTGTATGATTATTATATTTCTACTGAAACTCGAAAGTGTTGACTTGAATTTATTATTTATAATGCATAATCTCTCAAAGATTATAATTTTGAAAAAAATAAAGTATTTCATGTAAAATATCAAATCATCATTTGAGTGATTTTCAAGGCTTTCAAAAAGATTAAAATTCTCATTTAGAGATTTTACTAGAGATTAAATTTATTTAAAGCTCTAACAAATCTCAAGTTTAAATTTTTTCAAGAGTTTCATTTATAACATCTTGAATTCAAAATTAGTGACTCATTCATACCACTGATGACAGCATTTGAGAGTAGATTTCACTCTTTGATCATAAAGCTATTTTTGAAGCTAACTTGTATTCAAATGTTTAACTACAAACTGAATGAACATAGGGTTCAATCAAACAATTCGTTTGAGAACTCAAATACTCATTTGGGATAATAATAAATTCATTGATAGAGTTTGTTGTATAACAAATTATTACCACAAATTGTATTATACAACTTAATTATCGTATATAAAACCAAAAATAGATTTAGATCCCTATCAAAATTCCTTTTGGGTTCAAGCGGATAGAATTTCTTTAGGGTCTAAATACTTATTTTCTTATAGAATTGGTGGGTCTGTACAGTATTGGATATTATTCTGGCTTCACTACTGATTATTATTTGTTATAAAGCGTGAAAACAATTGAAAATTTATGGAAGAATCTAAAGTTATGATCAAATTATAACCTAATCAAAAATATCTAATTTATTGAAATATTTAAATTATTTGAAAGATGTGTATCAGAAAACTTATTGAGTTTTATCTTTTAAAATAATTATTTGATTTTAAGATTTAATTGATTTACTTTAATTGATAGCTTTTTTACATTAAAGACACGAACAGATGAGCCGCATATTAGCCGAAGAATCTGTACTACCAGTGCTTTCTTCAGATAGAAAGTGTTTTGAACTTATTCTTGACTTAAGCTAAAGCTAATAGTGTAGAAACTCTTTTTATCATGTTTTTCTGTGCGGATGCCATAAATCACGAGTTTTCCCATTAAAAAAGTCATTTATATTTTTTGCACATTTGCTTAATTAAGATTTCTTGCAGAGTGAAAAAAATCTTTGATTTGCTTAAGTATTTCTTATGTTTATCACATCTTTTAGGCAATGATTCGCTATAATTAATTGCATTTCCAAATCTATTTAGGTATAAATACCTGAACTTAATTTGATTAAAATAAATTTCTGCTATAAATACTGATAAATCTTAAGTGAAAAGCCGATAAGCAGATCACGAAAATTAAAAGCCGTGTTAAGTAACGGAGTTTTGTTAAGAAATTTTTCAAATGTGCGTAAAATTAATTAACTATTGAAACAATTGATTTCAGTAATGCTATGACAGCCGTAACTCTATTAACAATATATGGGATAATAGTCTCTAAACATGTTTCTCTATAAGGATATCATGACATGATTTTAACAATAAAGCGATTCAGTTCTCATTTTTTTTCATATTTAATTTTTTTATGCATTCAAAATACTCAAAATGTTTTCAGTAAAGAAAATATAAAATGAAGATATTATTCAATTTTTTTAGATCTTATATTGAATTTCGATCCATTTTATTCAGATTTGAAGTGAATTTCCGAAAAATTCTCTATTTTTGACATAAAACATAATTTACATAAAAGTAGTAAATATTGAGAAAACTTCACTCGAATCAGAAGTATGTTATGATTGATAATAATAATTCAGACGATTTCAGTCATAGATTTCTTTTAACAATAGGAATATTACAAAAGGGATAGAATTTTTCTTCATTTGAAACCGTCTATACATCAAAATTGATTCTGTCATATATACAAAGAGGTTAGAGGAATAGAGAAATAGTATATTAGGAGCTATTTATCAGTCTTTTACTTAATTTTATGGACATATTTCTTACTATCAACAATTCTAATGCAATTCCTTAACAAATCCAAAAAATGGGTTGAATTTTTCTTTCTCGTCACATAACTAGTGTTGGATAAATACACAAAAAATCAGTGATATATCTGCCTGTTATTATGCATATATTTTACTTTTGAAAAAATTTTGGATCAATAAATCCTCAAATGACTAATTATTTCAAAAAGATGATGAAAATTAACCTAAACCATTATTATCATTCCAAAAACATAATTTTACTTTTTTCTACTCATTGTTTGAATTCAAATTGTAAAATCATTACAGTTTGATATAAATGAGAGCCTGATTTTTAAAAGACTATAAAAGATTTTCTCTAAATGAGACTAACATTGGAGGGTTGGGCGGGATAAATGTGTGGGTGTTATTAAAGCGTTTCTTATCATGACTTATCAATGATTAATAAAAATAAAGAAATGAATTTTTGTTTCAAAATGAATTATAATTTAAAATTTTCTCATGCTTTCACCAAACAAGAGATTATTTATTTGAAGCATACATTTTGAAATTATTTTCGACTTTCATTACTGTTTATCGATTAACTTTCTCATTATCAAAAGATAAGGTTCCCTCGATTTTTCATTACAAATAAATACAGTTTTATTAATGTTTCATATAATTTACATTTGTCCTAAAAATTGAATTGTATAACACATATTCCATCACTATATATGACATAAGTAAGTTTCTGACTTGATTTCCAACCACATGAAGCCTAATCATCATTTACTTTCATTACTATTTTCACAATAATGAAAGTATATCAACATTTTCGCCAGACATTATGGAAATTTTTTTTTGATAAACTTTCGATTCAATTCACAAACAGATTGAAAGTTAGATTTTATACCTTACCAAAAACCTATTCTTATTCTACATGATTAATAATAAATAATTCTTGCATTGATAGGCGAAATATGATATGTAACAAAAGAGATTATTTTTCAGTCCTAGAATTCATGAAAGTTAAGATCTATTACTCTATTATATTATACATTTTGGGAATGAATTCAGAAGATCAGTGACTAGACATTGGTATCTATCATAAGACTTATTCTGTTCTCTCTCCGGATACAGTCTCTCAAAGCCTGCAGCGTATGAAACATTCATAAAGACATAAGAAATAATTCACACAACTTCTCTATGCATAAAATCCTAATAAATATTTCTGTGTCAGTGAGTATTTTGTGCGAAAAACTCAATCTCCCGAAAAATAAAATGAATATTTTTTACTCTTGATGTATATCAAAGATTAAATCTTATGAGTCATGTGTTTTTTATTTGAATTTAGGCTTAATTTTATGTATTTTTTTCATGAAAAAAACAGTTTTTAAGGAAAAATCAATAGTTTTTCCGAAAAAACTTTCCTTTTTCAATATTTTTCCTGTGATTTGTTTCCTATTTTGGATACAAAGTTATAACTGTTTTATGTAAATATGTTTTTAAAACCAAAAGAAAGGAAATGTTATCATTAAATAATAAACATATTTCACGAGCAAAAAAAAATTTGCATAAAAACTTCATATGAGTTGAGGAGTTGTTAACAGAATATTTTTAAGGAAATATTTATGTAAATGATTACCAGAAACGCGAGACTTTAGCAGAAAAGTATTTTAACATAACTGAATCATTAACAATGCAATAAATGTTAAACAAAATAATATAAAACAATACATTATAAGAAAGCGAACTGAAGAAGAATATTTTTTATGTATGTTATAATATGTATTATTGTATTATACGTTCTACTATTGGCTGAATGAGTGGCTTGAATGCAATGCATGTGTGGTTTTGGTTCACAGCAAGCGATGCCACAGCACTCACACACAGAAACACTTTTCAGTCTTCGACAAGAATTCACTGTAAAAAGTGTGTACTCGTTATAGGAATTAGTTCTACAACTTGTTCTTCATATTGAAATTCATACCAATTATCGAATCGTGCGCTCAAACCGTTTGATTCTTTCAATTAATTAAGTTTTTAATTGAATAAAAAAAGTTTTTCAACTGTTTGGAAAACTTTTTTGTGTTATTGTTTTGTGTGATAAATACAGTATTGATTCAAAAATTGTTTGATTATTTGTTGTGAAAAAGTTATTAAACTTTTTTTGTCAATTCAATTGTGTTTTATGTGTTTATAACTGTACTAAATATTGATATAAAAACGACTTAATAGGCAAACAATTGAAACATAGTCTGAATAGTCAAGTGATTGATTGTTACCCTATTTATCAAATACTTGTCAATTCAGTTATAGATTTTTTTCACGTTTCTCTATTTCTACTAAACATCTCATAAACAAGAGGCTTAACTCTGTTTTCACATTACATGATTGATGAAATACTGATGATATTTATTTCTATTATTATATTTACTCAATACTAAAAATAGTTTTTTTTCTCAACTATTTTCAATGTCTGACTCGTGTTAAGTGATAGCATGACTGCCACTTGTCATAAAACTTTACAGTAGAATAACTGCTATAATAGAAAAACTAGTAAAAGATAAGAGAAAAATTTGCGAACTTATTGCAGATGAAAAAAATTTGCGAACTTATTGCTGATGAAAAAAATTTGTGTTCATTAATTGAAAAGAAGTGTGTTTTCGAATTTTTTGTGTGCTTTTATCAACATTAGTTACTTTATTAAAACTTTTTTAGCCTATTCTCACGTAATTGGATTTATAAATAGCACGAAAAGTAAGTTTGAATCTTAATTATAAGGATTTTTATGCAAAAGTCTGAATCGGTATAAAGTATAAGATTATTTGCTCAATGAATTTGCATAAGCAATAGAGTCTTATTCTTTCATTAATGATAAACTCAATTATTAATTAAAGTTCAAGAACTCATACTTTCTATACAATTAAAATAATTAGCATTTTTTTAGTTCTATTAAGAATTAATTAATTTAAAGTAATTTCGAACCAAACCAAACCTTAACACTGAATAAATGCTGTTCAATACCAAAATGTTTAACCCAAAAGTCATGCAATTAATACCTTTCACGTATTTGTTTTCCGTCTCTCAACTCATTTAAATAGAAAAACACTTTTCCTTTCTTCTGAGTTAAGTATTTTCTATTTAACTTCTTTCTGTCATTGATTAACATCCAAGGCATTCAGTCAAAGAATTATTTGTATTTCTATTCATAGTTTGCTTTTTGTATTAACCATTCATTCAAACTCTTGAGCGTAAATACAGGCAAAAGATAGACTTATTTTTCTCAATTCAGCTCTCTTTTGATGCTTATTAAGAGACTCAACATATAATTGATTTTATTTGAAAAATATCGAAAACTGATTCTATTATAGGAATAAATTCTAAGGAATTTTTCATCAGAAACTATATAACTTTTGATAAAAGATGTATTGCCATGAAATTGGATACAAACTAATTTTCTACGGATTCATCTTATTTTATGATATATAATATATATTGACTTAATGTTATACTATATTATATTTATTTTTCTACTTCAGTGGCCTTTTTCTGAATTATCTGTTTGTATATAACAGTGTATAACATGATTAAAAAATAGTTTTTTCGCAGACATGAAAGTATATCAACGATTACTGTCGTTTAGGATTACTATTTGATGTTTAAGTGTTTTTTATGTTGGGCAAAAAAATTTAATTTAGTGAAAGTTTTTATTTATTTATCAGAAATTTATGTTATCCGTTTAGGGAATGAAAGCCTTTTAATTAGATTCAAAATAAAATTCAATTACATTGAAATAACTTTCTTTTTTTCAATTATAGCTCCCTTGAGAGTGTGTGTTATTTAATAACTTATGTGATATTCAATTAGAGAAAAAAATATAATGCTTTGAAGTTATGCTCATTCATAAAGTGGTCAATAATATAAAAACTCAATTACAAACTATTCTCTTCTGTACAATATCTTCAACTTTCTCCCAATTGTCTCATTAGTAGCTAATCTGTAATTCAAATATAATTTCTATGCAATTTGATTGCATTTAAGTTGAAAAAAATATGTCGTTAACTAACTTGAAAACGATTAATGAAAATAGTATACTGAATAGAGTAAGAAAATAGTACAATAGACTCGAGTACTGCCAGTTATTGGAATTTAATGCAAATAAACTATAACTATTTGAAACTTTTATTTGTCAATTACCATAAAAATATCATAAACACAATAGTCTGAACTCTGGAAAAAATAACTGAATGTATGTTTAAAACTGAATTATTTATAATATTGTCGCAGACATGGAAACATACGTTGAATATTATTATATGAATGCAACTCATTCTTATATTGAGGTAAAAATAGATTCAATATTTTTTTTGTTAACATGTCTGTTACTATACAAGTGTATTGAAGGAAAATATTTTCTTTTCACACTCTGTCGAGTGTGACATGAATTTGTGTTTCACCGATAATGAGGTGAATTCGGTATCAATTATGCTGTGGAAGTATTTTTTAGAAAATATTTTTTAATGAGGACTTATTTAACAATACTTTTCCTTAGGAATCTCTTATTCAATTCAAAATTTATTAAACTTCAAAATATTTTGCGTTCATTAAAATAATAATTAAATATAATTATTCATTATGTAAAGAATTTTTTTCTCTCTTATTTTATTGTAACATATTTTCGACCATTTTTGTTGCTATTCTAATGTTTCAATTTTCTCAAATTCATTTAAATGATGCGGTTTTGGAATATAGCTCTCAAGTATTTTTCTAGCTTAAGAAAGATATAAAAAAGGAAAGTTTGTTCAATTGAATTATCATATTATGCCTCAAAACTAGTTTATTATACTCGTTAAATTTTTTCTTTTCATTCTTTTTACTCCTATTATTTCATTGAAAGAAAGCTGAAAAATAATAGTTTTAGTGAAGATCTCAAATGACAAAACAGATGAGAGAGTTTGTGAAGAGAATGTAATTTCACAAAGGAGTGACTCCTGTGAGGTCTTAGTCTCAAAACAGTATTTAATATAATATCATTGTATTATTTGATTATTATCTCAGAAAAATGTTTCAAACCGAGAAATAATACAATAAAGAAAAATACATTCAACATAATTTGCGGCAAATAAAAGCCCACATGAAATCTTTCGCAATAAAATTCATAAAGCTTTGTATAGAAACATAAATTCACTCGACTTAATGCCTATATATTCCTCATTTTCAGTCCAATTACGTGAAAAACGATCATTAACTCATATCATAAGCAAATTTTTATAAAAAAGAAAGTTTGTCGGATAATTAGCGTATATTTTTTCTTTTGAATTCTATGGAATGATATGGAATGATATCTATGGAATGATAAATCATTTAAGTATTTATGAGTATCATAAATAACTTAATAGTAACATAACTCAAAATTTTGTTTGTTATAACCTTATGAGTAAATTTGATTTATAATTGCGTTCAGATATGAATTTTTTTTCGCAATGTCTATAATTATTTAACTAATGTTAAAATTTTCAGTCAAATTATTAATTATTACAAAAATTTTTACTTTAACTGAAGCGCAGAATAATCAAACCATAGATGGAATTTTGATCCAATTTATAATTAATACGGATTTAGACGAAACCTTTCGTATTATAGTTAAAACCGAAATTCAAAATTTTGGTCAAGAACTTCAGAAATCAATTGGGAATAATGACTCGGATAATGTTATGAATTTTATAAGAGAATTTCCATTAAAATATACTATTTTACAAGATTACTATTCAATTTTCAGGCCAAAAATTTTGTTGCGCTGTATTTAATGGGTTGAATCAGAGTTAATATGTGAATGATATGTCCGAATGTAATTCAAAAGACTCATTCTTTCGAAAATATATTTTCTGATTATAATTATTCAATTTTCAAACAAAAAATATATTTTCAAAATCGATGGTTTCAATTGCGTTATAGAGACCAATGTTTGAGTTGAAAAATCTCTACCAAACTGAACAAAACTCAATTATTATGTTTTACAGTTCATTGTAAAATATCAGTTAAAATCATGAACGAAGATATTTTTGATCAGAAATATAGTTTGAGTACTGAAACAAGAAATTTTATTAAAAATTTAATCCAAAATATGAGAAAGTCATTGAATAATTTGTTTTTCTTCCTCTTTTGACAATTTTTGTATATTTAATGAATTCGATTCTTATTGAGAAGTAATTTATTTGAGTTCAAATCTGAAGCGTTTTCACACTCAAAGAAATTTAAATTTCAAGTTAAAGTAATTTCAAGGAAACTAAAAATTTGCATTTACTTAAAATTCACTCTCAATTCAAATCATTCAATCTTCATATCAAGAATAGCATAAAGTTATTCAAATAGACTTTAGTAATGAGTATTTTGAAGGAAAATATCGGTTGCAAAATAATTTTTTCCCAAACCCATAAAGTTTTTATTCCACATTACATTCAAAATCAACTTTCAAAGAAAAAATACTATAAATAGTAAACTATGAAATGTTTTTTTAATAAAAACATTTTTATGAGTTTTATTATTTTCAAAACATCCGTAACATTAATACCGAAATAATGTTTTAAACTTATATTGTTGTAAAACTTTCCACTTTTGAAATTTACTATAAAATTTTATGTTTTCAATAAAGTGGGAAAAAAATTATTACTAGATATTTATTATTTATATTTTAATTCTGATAAGTAAGACATTCATATCCAATACTATTGGCGAAAATATGGCGTGAAAAAAATTATTTAACAATACGTTAAACAATAAAATTAATAATACCTGTATTTAAATCTAAACCTGAGTTCATGCAAAAAATCATAAATTTTGACAAATGTTTATTTCTATATAAATGAAAAAATCAATAAAAATATAAAATAGATATAAGAAAAAGTTTGATAAAAAACATATTACTATATCTGAAAAGACTAACATTCAAACTGTTTTCAAAGTGAAATTGAACTTTTTTTATGCAGAGATTGCACTCAATTCAAGAATAACTGATTTACTATTCCTTAACTTTATTTTCAGTTCTCTTCAACTCATACTCTCTGAGGGTTTCCACGAATTTGTTTCCGTTATCGAAATTTTTTCGTTCTTTAGCTAACATTTTAAGCTAATCTGTGTATGGCATTAAACTTATATTTTTTTTGTCAAAAAAACTTATCGAAAAGAAATTTTCGTTTTTCGCTGCATTTTCTGTGAAGTGCTATTTTTTAGTGGATTTTATATTTCAGATATCGAGCCATTTGTGAAGTCATAAATCGATAAAATCTAGTTTTGCCAACTTTTTCTTCAGCCAATTTTCGTATTATATCTAATACAGGAAGTTCTCGTTATTAAGTACTCCTTTGAAAGGAATATCAAATTCTTCTGCAAAAACATTATAAGATAACAGAATTTACTTCAAATATATTTAAGTGACTGAAAGTATTTTATAGTTTCGGAAAAAATATCCAATAGTCTTATTCCCTAAATATGAATATAAATTGAATTTAATAGATTGAAAGTGAATTTCTGTATCATAAGAACTCGTATTATTCAAATATTATTAATTTAAATATATTTAAACTTTTTTATTCAATTTACATGAATCATAAAAATGTTTTCCAATAGATTTATCTTTGAATCTAATGAATTGAGTGGACTTTTTTGTCCTTCAAATAGAACCGAAATATATTATTAAAATTCAATCTGAAAAAAGTTTTTTCTAAAAGTATATGAAACTAAATATATAAAATGCTTTGAAAAAATTTCATCCACTGAATCATATCTTATATTATTTATTGAATTGTTCTGGATTTCAATTATTTGATTGATAGCTAGTATTGACTCGAATAGAGCCGAAACGCATCAAAATTTTCTAAATAGGGCTCAAACTGTTTGACACTTTTGTGTAGAGCTTAATAGAAAAACTCATATCCTATTATCCTATTGAACACAAACAATCATTCGGATTACTATAATATTTTCACTTATGTTCTGCAATACATTCAATTCAAAACTGTTTCAAGGATAAAAGTTATTTCGTTTTTTCCTATATTTCTTTTAAGTCTATTAAAAATAAATTCAAACATGACTTCACTTTCAGTAAAACATTTTCATTTGCATCAAAACCTGAACTTATTTTCTTAGAAATTAAAACTTTTCAAAACTTCTATGAATAATTATTTCAATTTCTTTGAATAAAAAGCGAAACATAAGTGGAAAAACTTGTTATGACATAAAATCAAGATCTAATACTATAAAGAGCGGAATCTCCAGAAGAAAACTTCAATGTGTTTTAGTTTTATGACTGCACTTATATATATTTTTCTTATTAAATAGCAGTCGCGTAACCACTCATAAAATCCTGACTTCATTATTAAAGTATTCAAGATTTCAAATTCAAAAACATGTCACTAAACATAGATTTAAGAATAAATATTCGAGTTTTTTGGGGTTTAAAATCTATGACTAAATGAGCTTAAAGGCTACGTCACTATAGAATATAGAGGAAACAGTAGTAAGTTCTTCGTTACTTATATTGAATTCAATTTTTTAAGGGAAAATATTTTGATCACATAATCCTTATTCAAATATAATATTTTCTTTCGAGAAAGACTCAAAGTATTCAAAGATTTAAGTATTCTCTCAATTAGAAGACTATTAGCTTTTAATAAATCTTTTCTTTCAAAAGAAACATCAAGTCTTGATTCAAACCAAACATGAACTTGATTTCAATGCACTTTTCATATTGTTTAAATCAAAGGGCATATAAAAAGTTGAGAAATAATTCGAGTGAAAATCTTTCTCATAGAAAATATTGTTTATATAACGATAATAAGTCTTATCAAAAGTTAAATAGACATTAAAACACAATATATAATACTTCAAATCAATGAACCTGAAAAACAGATAACATCTTCAAAACCGAACTGAAGTGTGAATATAAAAAATATTAATCACAACACAATATTTGTGAAATGATAAAAGAGTAGTAATTTTCTCGATTTTTTGCTCTCGAGGAACACGTTTAAGCAATTTTGTTGAACTTCTTCGCACGCCTTAAACTTGAAACTCATTTCAAATTCATGTAAAGAGTTTATCACAGAAGTTATGTTAATATCAAAATGTATATCATTTTACTGGACTTGTATTTTGAATTTTAGCTTTAATATTAAGTGCTTTTATGCAAAACCTATCAATTTATATAAAGTATTTGATTTAGTATTTATTTATATACTTCTAATACAATTATTATTTATGTATATTAATAGCTCTCAGAATAATAGCCCTAAAGATAATAAAAATATATAGATATTGAGCATATGTTACATAAATTTACTTTTATTAGACTTTATGAATGGTTGAAATAATAGGCAATTCAGGTATAAAAAATAATAAATATAAATAAAAAGCTCATTTAATTAGGAAAGTGATTAATGATATCTCAATATCATCACAAATATTTATGATCCACTTTTCTCATTAATTTTTAAGTATTATTCATTGACAGTGTGTTATAAAAAATAAATTTTGAGCATAAGAATCAAGTATAAGATAATGATTTGTAAATATTACTTAAGGAAGATTTAATTTATGGCTCTTAAGAAAATTGTTTTGTTAGCATAGCTTGAAAAAAATTGTTTATATAATATACGATACCATTAAAAATAAATATAACTCAAGTTTATAAGCATTTAAACCACAGGTGAGAAAGTTTTCAAACAAATGCTAAAACTAGAAAATAAGGCATCACTGATGACCACCTGCTTCAGGATATAATTGATGACTTTGAAAATATTTATTATCATTACCTGTTCTCTCTCTCTCTCTCTCTCTCTCTCTCTCTCTCGCACTTATTTTTTAACATGAATTTCTTTTATATAACTATAAATTATAGTAAAAGAAAATAATTCATAATTAACTCATCTCTTGTTTTTAGCAAATATTTGTTTTGAAGTTTTATTTAATTTTGAAACTTCATTATTCATAATCTTTGAGTATTTATGATTCAATTAATCAAAATCCAATACAAGCTCGATATTTATGAACTAACACAGATTGAGCTCAAGGTTTGAATGAGAGATAGCTTGAAATTACTATTAGAGTAAATCTTAAGATCATTACGTTATGGAATTTATCCCTTCCTTTTGGTTTTGACAGAAGTTAATTCAGTTAATCGTGCGTAGAATCTGTTTTCATTGTCTTGTCTGACGCCGTTTTCAGTATTATTTATGATTTCAATTATGCTTTTTGTCGACTTTTGATAAACAGCATAATTATTTTGCTGAGAAAAAAGCTTAAAAAGACATAAAATGCCTCCACATTTATATTGAGATTTTATGAGAAGTAGAATAGCATGAAATTACTCATTGAAGGCTTTATTCAAATTTCAGGTCTGAATATTGATAGTGACTGTCGAGTTTTTCTGTAATGTTTATAAATGAGCGCATATTTTCAATGCCTCCGATCGTAAAAATGCATTTTCAACTGATTGGATAATAGATTAAAACAGTTTTCAGACTTCTTTAAAATATTTGAAGTCATAAAATTGAAATCGACTTAACAGAAGTCATGCTTAAGTAGATTTTACGAACTTAAAGGTGTGTCTATAGGTTGCGATAAATATCTTGAACTTATTTAATGATAACATTTTCTCCAATTCTAAAATTTATTCTCAAACCGACACATAATTCAAGTGCTAATCATTGAGTTATCAATAATTTTTATGTTTAACTTCCATTACTATAAAAATAAGAGTTTTCCTCAATTTTTCACTTGATTTTCTATAAATTCCTGATAAACTCAAGACTTTTAAAAATCTTGGCTTAAAAATTCTTCTTTCAGCTCAAGATAAAAGCCTGAAATATCAGAACAAAGTTTCTATTAATTTAGAAATGAAACAGATTAAAAGTCAAACCTCCAGAAAATTTCAATTATAAGAGAAAAAGTTAAATAATGTTTGAATACTGAATAGTAGTTGAGAAACATTTCTGAAAGCATAGTTCTAAACATTAATACCATAAAAATCTAATTAGAATTCCTGAAGTGAACACAATATTTTTCATTTTCCCGCTTTTGCATAGTTTTACGATTAAGGCCAACATTAGAAACAATTACAACAATTCGTTTATTTTACGCATTAATGCTTTCTAATCTGTTATAGTTATTGAAACAATTCTAGATATGAACAAAATTTTAATATTTTCTTTGGTTAATTTTCACATTATTTACTTTGCTTTAAATGTATTTTTTCTATGCATAGTCTGAAAACTTTTAAGCATTTGATCAGTTTTCAAAAGTTTCAACAGTTAAGATGTTTTGAAATAAGAGTACTTTCCATGCATTTGAATGAGTTTTAAAGTAATTTTAATCTCAAACTCTTTGTGCACTTTTGAAATTGTTGTACTGTTTGAATACTAATTAGATATTTCATTAGTTCGAAGATAGAAATAAATACTTTGAACATCTGAAATATTTGACTCTTTAATTGATAAATCTTTTAATAGCTTTTAAATCCAAAAGTTATGTAAATTCAATATAAAGAAGACTTAAATTAATGAAATCTTTTGAATTAAGAATTGATAAAACCTTTGAAATAGAAAATTAATGATTATAATGATTAGCAATTTTTGGGAATTGAATTTTGATTGATTTTGAAATGCACTCTCAGAGGATGTTTTTTGAAATTAAAATTGATGATAGTATAGAAATAACTTATTGGTTGCTAGAAATAGGTCTGATTCAGAGGATTTCCTCAATTTAATGTCACTCAATGTACACATCAAAGAAGAGACAACTTTTAAAAATAGTAGTTATTAAGGGTGCAGAAAATTTCTCATTCCTTTCTAAATCTTTTTGAAAAGGATAAAAAATAGATAACTCACAAAATACATATAATAGCGTATAAACTGATGACAAGCTTTTTGAGCGATCATCAGATTTGAAATTGTTGGAAATTCCGTATTTTTCAATTTTGATACTATTAGGTATTCGTTTATATAAAGTTACTCTAACAGTAAGAAAAGCTTTTCAACACTTCAATCGCTGAGGTTTTTCTCTCAATAAGCTATTTATATGAGAACTCGAGTGCGTGTTTTCAAATAGTTATGAGATTTTTACATAACTATTTGTATCCCTAATCCAAAAATATTTCAAACTTCAAACTCACTGAAAAATAAGTTCAAATGTACTTCAATTTTCAACTTGTGTAAAATGAAATAAAGTTATTTAAAGTCCCAAACTTTTCTCAAATTCATAATTAAGTTATCAAATTATTTTTGTTTATTTCGAATTTCATATGTTTTTAAAAACTGAAATTAAGTATAATTTGTTGAATTTCATATTGATTCACAAAATTTTTGCTATTAATTATTACTAATAACTCATTAGAATTGGAAACAATTTCAAAACAAATAATGAAATCTCTATTTAAATCTTCCTGAAAAATATTTTTTTGAAAGAATATAACCAACAATAAGTTATTCTTTATTCCTAACGATTGCTTACAGAGAATTTCTAAAATTCATTCAATTCAAGTTACACTTTGAATAACATTTAATTATTCAAACCTAGATTGTAGTCTCAAAGTGAAGCAAACTTGAATCCCAAACTCAAAGTACAAATAATTATTGATTTATTGGAAAACATGTTTGTTTTTTGCGCAAATTATTTGATTGAATGGAAAAATTCTGTTCAAATGCCAAAATCAATTAATTACGCTTAACAATCTCGTGCCAAATATTTAAAATTTATGGTTACTTTTAGCACACCCTTTCTCACAAAGCTTAATAGATAAGCTCTTAACAAGTTCATTGATTTTTGAATATCAAATATTGAGTAACTCTCGCATTATTTCCATTTATTCCAGAAGAATCTTAATGAAAATTCATAATATATTTCATATTAATTTCAAATAATATAATGCTTACTATTTCACCCTTTAAAATAACCCTATGTTAACGCATTCATTATCAAACAGAATGAGTCAAAAGCGTTATATAATTAAAGAAACAGCAATAAAAATATATTTTTCGTGACAACTACTTCTCAATGTGAATGACAATTGAAGCCATAATTAATAAACGCTTGAACTCAACCAAGTTCTGAGAAAGTAGTAACAATATTTATAATTAACTTATTCAATACATTATAAAGAGTATAATTATATTCAAAAAATCGATCCTTTAATACAAGCATTAGTTACAGATAATTATATAATGATTGAAATACACTTTTCTCCCAATGTAGATGATAGTAATTATTTAAATTTTGGTAAAAAGAGAGCGGAGAGAGAGAGAGAGAGAGAGAGAGAGAGAGAGAGAGAGGGAGAGAGAATTCAAGATTAAAGTCTAAATTCTTGTGTAGAGTGTAATAAAAAAAAAGTCTCTCTCTATGTGTTTCGTGTTAAGGCATATACTCTAGTAATAAGTCTATATTCATAGTATATAAATGAGTGAAACGCGTTACACACTTTTGACATCTTATTTTGACAGTTGAGCCAAAAAAGCCATTAAAAAGTCGTCATGTCTTTACGGGCGGCACTCAATCCCTAAATTATAAGCTCAAGTCCTGATTCTCTTCCTCTTCATTTTCAAAGCTATATAATTCGCAAACTCTTTATATAATTTATTCATTACATAAGAATGAGCCGTAATTTTTATTCCTCTGGACATCAATAGATAGTCATATTTAGATTTTTCAATCGCTAGAGTATTATCGAAATATATTTGAATGAATTTTTTCCTCTGCTTTTATGCATAAATTGATTAATAATTTGTATTTTTCATTTGATATATTTATTAATTTCAGTAGTTTTTAATATTGTTAAGTGGAATGTACTATAATTTGAATAATTTTTCACCTGAATTGCCTTTAAATGTAAAATTTTTCATAGCTTTAAACAAAAATTTTGATCACGTTTTCATCTAATTTTTCTCATCAAACTTTATGCTGATATAAGTACTCAATAAGTAATTAAGCTCTAATTCAATGCAATTTTTTCCCTAAAATTTTATTCATAAAAACTTAATTTCTAGATAAACGCAAAGATGATATTGAAAAAAACTTTGAATTTCGGTCTCTTAATGATAGAAAAATAGTATTCAGCAAGTGATTCATGAATATGTAATTCAATAATTACAATAGTAGATTCAAACCTCAATCACAATTATTTTATTCCGTGTGAATTGAATTTTATTACTGCCTTATTATCACTATTATGTGTCATTACATGAATCTATCATTTGAATACATATTTTTCTGTCGGCTCAATAATAAGATAGCGCTTAAAGGCGTTAAAGACTCGCTTAATATAATAATAATAAAAATATTTCTCAAGATTTTATTCTTCAATTTAAGCTAATATAGAGAGTGAAGGAAAAAAATAAATATCTTTCTGCATAAATATTTAAATGACATTTTTATTAGCTTTTAATATGAATAGAGGAGAAAGAAAACCATTGCTATAAAATTCAATGCAATGCAAAAACAGCTTAAAAGCCAAAAAATCATTTTTCATTTTATGCATGGGGTGTGACTCTAACACACATCACAAATAATAATGGTCTCACTCTTATAGTAGACTCTTATATAAGTTATATCAGTAGATATGGCCTAATATTTCATTCACACGAAATTTTTATGCAATAACTAATGATTAGCTGATTAGAGATTCGGCTAATAATGTAATTGTATTTTACAATATTTGAGGCAATTATAGAGTTATGTGTAGAGCAGTGTCAGAAAAACTTCCTGTTCTTAAAGCTCATTAATATTCAAGTCATTAATTTTATTAAAAGATGGGTTTGCTCTACACTTTCTATCGATTGATTTTGTTCACAATAAATTTTTCTTTCAAAACAATTTAAATTTTTGAATCTAACTGAAAGTTATTGAATTCACAAAAATGTTCAATTAGTTTTTTAATTCCAAATCATGACTCATTACTACAGTTATCAATTTTCTAGACTAGATATTTTGAAAATTTTTAAAAAGGCAGGAATCCAAAGTGAAAATCGATTTCAAACAAAGTGTCAATTTTTATTGATGAAACCATTGATTGAGTTTTGAAAAAAATAACAATTTTGTGCGTATGACTGCAATAGGATGTTAAATTAATTTTTGAATATTCTAATAATGAACTGTATCTTTCAAATATTAATCGAATTCTTTACATTGATTCATATGTCGAGTGTATTACTGCTATCAAAAACTGTATCAAAATGTTTTTGATAGCAATAATACACTCAAAAATCGAATCAATGTTAAGAATATGCTTAATATTCAAATGATACAGCCTATATTTTGAAAATTCAAGAATTAATTTAACATTCTGGTTAAAAGTACGAAATTTTTTATATTTTTTTTTATAAAACTGTTCATTCTAACTTGTAAGTTGTTTTATTTAAAAATTTCAATGAACTGTAAGAAAAATAACTATGTTTTGTTCACTTTTAAAGTGTTTTTAGAACTTGACCTTTCGGGTTAGAAGAAAAATATTATCAATACATAAAGTTAAAATTGCATTATAATTTTGTCAACATAAATTTATATTCAAAAATCGATTTAACATGCTACTTCTAGGCATACGTACAAAATTTATATATATTTCAAAACTCAATCAATGGTTCTATTTTTCTGTTTTATTTGATCACTTTCTTTTAAATCAATTCATTAGTATATCAGGCAATTCGATGAAATTTCAGTTTCAATAATTGATCAAATTATAAATCAAATTCTTGCTCTTATTGATTGCTTAAAATAAAATTAATTTCCTTTTATTATTAAAATTTTAATGTAATAATCATTTTACTTCTTTTTCAGTTTCTCAACTTTGGTTTCAAACAGCGAAAAGTAAGAAATAATTAAATCATATAATCTTTTCCTAATTTTATAATCAGTTCAGCTGTAAAGTTATGCTCAGAATTCAAAATTTTTATGATCTCTATATAAATAACCCTCAAATAGTTTTGATACTAATTTAATATTATGTTAATTTGGAATTATTAATCGATTTTTCTAACCGCTTGAAAAAATTGTTAGTACATTATTGAAAACTGTAATTTTTCAATTTAAAACATTCCAGCTATTTATGAGTTCAAAATAGTTAAGGCTTTGGGACATCATTGAAGAACAAAATTTTATAAAATTAGTGAGAGCTTTGTAATTTAACTATTTTTGTTCAAGTTTGTAAACATCAATGATTATTGAGAAAAAATTGACTAATGAAAAAGTTTTAGTATGTATTATGATAAGTGAATTAACAAACATTAGTAAAAAGCGTAGAAACCTATTAGTCATAAGACACAGATTTAACACATTATTCAAAATACACACAAAAACTTTTTCATTAGTGAATTTTTTCTCAATAATGATTGATATTATATAACACTTTTTGTTATGCATTGCAGTTTAGTTTTCTTTCACTATTTTGTTGAGGTCTAAAAGTCTAAAACGGGGGTCTAAGAAAGAAAAAATTAAATCAAATAATCTTTTCCTAATTTTATAATCAGTTCAGCTGTAAAGTTATGCTCAGAATTCAAAATTTTATTATTTCTATATAAATAGCCCTCAAATAGTTTTGATACTAATTTAATGTAATGTTAATTAAAACCTATTTCTCATTATCTTATCGCTACTCAAATGACCAACAATTCAATAATTAATGCAAATGTTATTTCTTCACTCAATTCCTATCACTATAAATAAATAGCGCGAAAAGCAGTTACAAAAATGCTTTTTCTTATCACTTAATTGTTATTAATAGTAATGACAAACTATTTTGCACATTATCTCCATTTTTGTTAAACTATTTAATTAGTATTTAAGTCAAGTTTTTGACCTTTAATGAAGTCTCTTCTCTAGCAATACATTCACTCTAATGTTTTTCAATTTCAAAAGTTATTTCTCATTGAAATCGCAATTATGTAAACCATTTCCTGAACCTTAAAAGCATTCTCATAAATAACTTGCTCTGTATTCAGTAGTTTATTTTGGAATAATTTGCATGACTTTAAACCTGAATTACTTTATCTGCATATTTCTGATGGCATCTCAAGAATCCCTAAACATTTCAAAAATGACTATACATTTTGAAAACTCAAAATATCTAATCAATGATTGCTCAGAAAAATTGTATTTACTATTGAAGAGTCATTTAATACTGAATACTAGTATTTGACTACAAATTAATGTCAGATTTATAAAAATAAATAAAGTAGTGCTCAGAAAATTATATATAATTTACTTGAGGCTATATAAGGCTTTGATAGAGAAGAGCAAACTTCTAAACTAATTTTGCACAAAATTAAATGCCAGTCTATGTTTGACGTGCGCTTCAATGGACACATTCAACATATATGAAATGCTGACATACTTTCATATATTACATTTTATTGAATGTATTCTTTTCATGTTTGTGACTGACGTTTAGCGTACCATAAAATTAGGTTTTAGTTTAACTCTAAATTCAACCAATAATTTCATGCTTTTTATATTTGATGTTTTTTCAAAAACTTTCAATTTCTTTGAGGAATATTCTTATGTTTTAGAATAAATGATTTCAGAGCTATTTTTCTTGAGGTTATCGAATTCTATGCTGAATTCATTCAGAATTTATGAAGAATTCCTTTTTTAAGACAAGAAACATATTGAAAGGTATTGAATATGTTTTGATTTCTGTAATCCCTTTCTTAAATTCAAGCTAAATAATAATAATGTTGTAGTCATTCGAGAATAACTCGATGTCTAAAATGAAAAACCTCTTTATCAACACAAAAGAATTTTTCAATAAGAGCCAAATCAATTTGTTATTGCATTAGTGCTTAAGGCGTTTCAGAGATTTTTTTCTACTGATAGAAAAAAATATATTATTATTAATCGTCGTTTGAACCGAAAATAGCCTACAATAGATTTTATTCAACTCAAAAATTTATTGAAAATTATCGTTTTTCTCAATTTTGAAAATTGAATTTTTTTATTAAATTTTTTAACGTTTTATTTTTATCTCATATTTGAGAAAATAAAATAATTTCATTGCTATTCCTCTCATATATATGAAGATTAACTGTCTGTTTGATTAAGTTTATTTCTCTTAATAGAATAAAATTCAAAAATTCGATTACTTTTTCAAATTAGATGTTTCTTAAAAATATTTTCTCCTAAAAAATATCTTTTTCGTAGAAAATGACATATGATATGATTCAATACATGAGTAAATATCATTTGTTTAAACACATTGAGAATGAAAAATCTATTTTGAAAGAACAAATTGAATAAAAAAGGGCTACATTTGGTTGAGTATTAAGAGATAAAATATAATGTAATGTAAAACTATAGTGAGATTCAATACTCTCTACAAAAACAATTTTAGATTCGCACTAAAGACTCACTAATGATCTTTGCCTTTCGGATACTATTATTTAGCAAATGAAACGATGTCTTAGATTTGTGTCGATTATAATAAATGATTTTCGGTTACTGTCATTAATTTTATCAATCATTATAAGAAAAACATTTCAATCATAATATTTTCTCAAAAATAATAGACTTTTCTGTATTGAATCAACTTTAGAAATAGTTCAAAATTCCTCTTTAAAACTGTATATATTTTTGTATTTCATAGAAATTATTCAATGATTAAAAATTTTTTTTAATTCTTGGATCATTTTGTAAAGATTTTTAGCCGTAAACTTATTTCTTTGAATTTATTCGTGATTTTTCTAATGGCATAACTTTTAGTGAAATGTGAGAATTTCAAGAGTCGTATATCTTATAGAATTGTTTGCTTACAATTCCATACATTCTTTATTCTTACTCAACAGAATTCAGTCTCCAATTCTCTTTTGTCTGTCTTTTCTAAGATTTTATGCGAAGATTAAACGTAACGTTTGAAATCCCAATGCAATGAAAAATGTCACATAAGTTGGTTTTTCGATTGTGGAATCAAATATTCACTTTACTTATCTATTTCTTAAGTTCATTTACATGCTCTTATTTTATTTATTTATTCATTTCTTACTTAAGTTAATTTATTTTTAAAAATCAATGTTATGCAATGCAATTAAATACAGCATTAATGCAAAAATTTGACTTAATTATATTTCTTATTTTTATTATTGAGTTTAATTATGTATTTTCAATAATTCTAATCATCCCACTCAACAAAAATTAGGCCTATATTTCAAAAATTATGAATAATCATTCGAATTTTACATTCAATCAAAATATTTGCAGAAATATTTATTCGAATTGGATAACCCTTTTAAAATTTCTTGTAATACTTTGTTTTCTTTGAGGAAAATCTATTGTTTAAATTGATTTTTGAAGCAAAACTCCATTAAGGACTAGTATTAATCATATTATGTATTAATTAATTAAATGGTAATATGAGATGTTTTACTTCATTGAAGTAATGCGTATCAAATTGAATGCAAAACATTCTCTCTGACTAACCCTTCAATGAAGTTTTCATTGCTTTCTAGAAATAATTAATTAACATCTAAAAATTTTAACTTCGTTTATACAGTTTATCTTAAAGTTATTCACTGAGAACTGTAATTCAAATTAAAATCAAAATAATAAATATATAGATTGAAAAATATTAGTATAAAAGGTTTTTCTCAAGTATAGTTTTTTATCAACTTTTGATAGGGAAGTAATTGTTTAATTCGAATCATAGATAATATTTGCATCTTTGAAACTTTTTTTATATTTCCAATTCATTTTTCAATCTAATGATGAAGTTATTCTCAAAACCTGTTATCGTAAAGCAAAATAGTTAAAAACAAATTAAGATAAATGATATGCTTAACACTTATGACAGTAATTGAATCGCTGGAGAAAACAAAAGTTTTGCTTCCTTTCAAAATCTTAGCGATGAGAAAAAAATGCATGTAAAGTAACATGTTATGGAAAGTCAATACTCATTATTAAATAAACATTAGTTAAATAGGTTATTAGTATAGTTTGTCTTATATAAAGCTCTTAAGATGATTGGGTTATCAATAAATTTTAATATAATTTAACTATTTAGCAAAAATGAAAATTTAGTAAAAATTGATTTTTTCTAACTAAATTCCATTCTTAATATTGGTGTTATATTTTCAGTCCCAGACTCACAATTAAATTGAGTATTATTTTAATCAATTCTTCCCCTTTAATGTCCGAAAATTTAATTGATTAAAGAAAATTTATAATAAAAAAATCCGCTATCATTGCAATTGAGAAAAAACTGAAATTTAACTTTTCCAATAACTTTTTTTTGCTTTCCTAAGTTTTTGTTATTTAGTGAAAACAGGAAATCACAAAATTTATGGACCGAAATACTATTTTTTCAAGAGATTCATATCAATGATCAGTACATAAGTTAATGTCATTATAAGTTTGATGTATAGTTTATCTTGAAAGAGGTGTTACTGACCATGTCTTTTATTAAGGCTATAATCACATCAAACTATCATTTCTATTCTACTGACAAGCATTTCGCGCTCCACTAAACTCATTGTGAAATTATTTTCAACTGAAGTTTATTTTCTCATTCTTTCTAATCTTTAACTCTCGAAAATTCAATATTTTTCGCTTAGCTATCGATCACTATCAATAAGAATTCGAAGTCAAACCATTATTTCCTATTTTCCTGACATTCATTTGACTTAAAGTGAAAATTTTGAAAATAATATAAACTATTCCAAGAGTTAAAATTTGAGAACTATGAGCTATTTTTCAATTATGCTTAAAATCTACTTTTTCTTGATCCTTATCTAAGGTCTCTCTCTCTCTCTCTCTCTCTCTCTCTCTCTCTCTCTCTCTCTCTCTCTCTCTCTCTCTCTCGTCTTTGCCTTTCACTTATCATTAATCTTACTATTTGTTACTCTCAGCAAAAATCTGTTTACTTGAGTAGATCTCTAACTAAAACCTTATTTCCATCTATTTCTTATGGAAAAGATATAAATCATAGAATTTTAGTTTTAGGTGAATTCCCGTTAACTCATACTTTACTCACTGATAAAAAAAATCTCTATCGATGAGAACATGATAAATATCCCGAAGAAATTCTATTTTGAAGTCATTTATAAACGAATAAAAGTTTTTCATATGTTTTGATAGTAATTATCTTTAACTCAAACAATGTTAGCCTTTTAGGTCATTGACCGAAAACCGCACTTAAATAATAGAAAAAATAGTTTTAGTGATAGCTATTGCGTGCGCTGAAGAGGTTTGTAATGAAAGCTATTTTTTCTAATTATATATAAAAGTTTTTGTTACCCAATAGTGTTTTCTTTCTCTATTAACTTACTTTTGTCGGCACTTTTTCTTTGTATAGTTGGGAGTCTTGATTAATGGCAAGATTTTGGGGAACATTCTATTGCTTTCACTTATATTTAATGTTTTATCGACAAAAAGATTTATGAAAATTATGAATCAATTTTTCTAACCGTTTGACAAAAATTGTTAGCATTGAAAACTGTAATTTTTCAATTTTAAAATATTCTCGCTATTTATGAGCTCAAAATAATTAAATTTTTTGGATTATAAGACATCAAAATTTTAATATTTAAATCAAAGGAATTTATAATTTTTTGCAATTATTCAGAATCATTGTTAGCTTAAATCATTCTCAAGTTGAGAAAATGAAATTTTAAGTAAAAACTCATGTCATTTCAATCATTGAAAAAAAAAATCAAATATAAACTGTAAAATTTAATTAAACTAATTTAGATGCAATTCATGTACACCGGTTGGAGCAAAAGTTCTCGCACTAATTTTTTGAAAGTGAAATAACTCTACTTATACTTAAGATAAAACTA
>JAQFXV010000343.1:0-24951 GCA_034694065.1 Camisia spinifer
AAGTCACTCATAAGAGATCTAAAAAACAAAGTTGTTTTTTAGTCTATATAAATATTAAGATAATTCTCAATATTAGACATTTTTTTTATAACTTTTAAATTCTTTATCACATAATTATTGACTGTTATATAGCATAAGTTATACAAACCATCACTTCTATTGGAATTCGAATCCATTGAAAGTCTCGAATTATTCTGTAATTATTTAATATTACTGAAAATCAAGTCATTTGCGAGGATTTAACTTTGAAAAGTAATTCAAAACATTTGCCTCAATGTGTTTTCGATAAGTAATCTGTTGTAAAAAGTAGCCCTCACTCATTGATGAACTAAATTTTTGGAATTGTACAGTATTATAATTAAATTGATAACTTTTAACTTAGAAGATGAGCTGAGTTAGGGTTATTTGATTTGAACTGCTTATTACTTTTGTGAATATATGGCGCTCTCGAGTTTGAAAAATGACTATAAGTTGTTGTCAGGCATTTATATGAATGTTTATTGGATATGATTTTGCAAACAAGGCGTTCCCAAAATCAAACTTAAGAAATCTTAAATGTGGTCAAATTGAACATATTATTGAAATAATTGATCCATATTTTACTAAAATTGAGATAATAATTATTACCTATTATTGTTATTCTTAAAGATCAGTCCTTATATCAGAGATTAGGAAATGAATGTATTAATGAAACTATAGTTATAGTGATCTGTTTTATAACTGTTTATCAAATATTTCTTAATCTTGTTTACGCTCTCAATATCTTCCGAAAAAACTTGATTTGTGTTTGCATTTAATGACCTTGAATTATGTGTTGGGAACAGTTAGACAAGGATTGATTCAGCAAATATTCCTGTTCTTTTTGACACGTTTACAGTATATATTCTGTTCTCAATTACTCATTAATGATTATTTCACGATATTTAACACTAGTTCTCAACAAAGTTTCAAATCATTGCTATAAAAGCGCTCGATTAATACACTTCAATAATAATTTGAAAATGTCTTCACAAAAATGGCTTCTCAATCAAACTCTCGATCAAAGTGATCCACAGCTCTTTGAATTGATTCAAAATGAGAAAAGAAGACAAAAACGTGGACTTGAAATGATTGCTTCTGAAAATTTCACGAGTTTATCAGTATTACAGTCGTTAAGCAGTTGTCTCACTAATAAATATTCAGAAGGATATCCCGGACAGAGGTATGTCATCACACTTTTCATTTATCAATTGTTTGACACAATCTTAACTAATTTCCAATAATTCAATGCTTTCATCGCTCACAAAATTGTTTCAAAGCGTTTAGAGTATAAATTACTTGATTTAAGTTCTCATAAAATCTGTTCTCAAAATAAGTTAGTGTTAAACGCATTGATAATTAACTCCATTATTACTAAATCTTGTTAATTAAGTGCAATAATTGAATGACATTTCAATAATTTAGTTCAAAGATTGACATAATAAGAAACCCATAATGTGATAGAAAATATAGAATAAGTTACAATATTTTTTCAGCAACAGAAATATGAAAGCAAAATGATTATCAAATTATATTATCTTTTTTTCAAGCTTTCTTCACACGAAAAGATTTCAAGTAATCAACTATTAGTTGAATTTTATGAATTTCTGATAGATCTAAAGGATTGAGGAATTGATACAGATTTGACACTAATATTATGTAATCAGGTTTTGCAGCTTATTAAGGATTAACCCTTAGGTTAAATGCTCTAAAAAAGTGTATCTTATTTCAAATAATTTATTATATTATTGGACCTCAAACTAAATTTAGAACTTATTTTTGAATTAAGATATTACGGCGGAAATGAGTTTATTGACCAAATCGAACGTTTGTGCCAAAAAAGAGCATTAGAAACATATAACTTAAGTTCTGATGAATGGGGAGTTAATGTTCAGCCATATTCTGGATCTCCGGCCAATTTCGCTGTTTATACAGCAGTTGTTGGACCGCACGGAAGGATAATGGGTCTCGATTTGCCCGATGGCGGACACTTGACTCATGGATTTATGACAGAGAAGAAGAGAATTTCCGCGACTTCAATATTTTTCGAATCGATGCCTTATAAAATAGACGTTTCAACTGGTCTTATCGATTATGACGCACTTCAAAGGAATGCCCGACTTTTTAAGCCTAAACTAATAATCGCTGGAATAAGTTGTTATCCCCGAAACCTTGACTATAAACGATTCAAAGAAATTGCTGTTGAAAATAATGCTATTTTGATGGCAGATATGGCACATGTCTCTGGTCTGGTGGCGGCTAAGGTTGCGCCCAATCCTTTCGAATATTGCGATATCGTTACCACTACTACTCATAAAACATTACGCGGACCGCGAGCTGGTGTCATATTCTTTAGAAGAGGTGTTAAATCTGTGTCAAAGACTGGGGAAAAAGAGTTATATGATTTTGAAGATAAAATAAATCAGGCAGTCTTTCCAGGATTACAGGGCGGCCCACATGACAACGCTATTGCAGGTATAATAAGCAACATTTTATTAAAAATTCAAATTCTTTTATGGCTTCTTTAATGGTGAATAAATTTATTTTCCAATTAAAGGAATCGCCACTGCATTAAAACAAGCGATGACTCCAGAGTTCACACAATATCAGCAACAAGTTGTCACTAACGCTAAAATACTAGCAGAAGGTCTTAAAAGTCGTGGCTATACTTGTGTTTCGGGCGGAACTGATAATCACTTGGTTTGGGTTGATTTGAGACCCAATGGACTCAATGGATCGCGAGCTGAGAAAGTACTCGAAGAAATATCAATTGCCTGTAACAAGAATACAGTGCCTGGAGATAAATCTGCTCTCAATCCGGGGGGTATTAGATTAGGTACACCTGCTTTGACCACAAGAGGATTCAAAGAAGACGATATTGAACGAGTTGTTCAGTTTATAGATCAAGGTATTCAATACAATACAGGTATTATAGTATAAATTATAAGTTGAAATCATTTTCAATTCAAAGGTTTACAACTCGCTAAAGAGATAAAAGCTGCGTCTCCGGGAGTATTACTCAAAGATTTCAACGCAACCATGAATTCAGACAAATTTAAATCGAAAATCGCTTCTTTGCGAGAAGAAGTCGAAGAATTTGCGGAGAAGTTTTCAATGCCTGGTTATGATAGTTATTAAGTTTTCTAAGAGTTTATTAATTTTTCTATTTTTTCTTACGATTATAAAATATGAATAAAGAAAGAAATGAAACAATTCATTGTAAAAAATATGAAAATTAGTTTTATTGCATTATAATTATGATTAATGATAAATACATATATTGGTTATGTTTTAATGATTTCTAAGCGTTTAAAAGTTGAATAACTATAATAGATAAATATCTTTATTATTATTATTATTGAATTACTTTGAATTCAGTCGCCATTCGATGAAAACGAAGCCGAAGTCAAATCATTCATTTTAGTGAATTTGACTTTCTTTTTGTCCAATTCGTTTTGAGTCCAAAGAAGTAGTTTAATAAGTGTAACCAATTTTGGTTTAGATGCCTCGCCTTCGCCAGATTGCTCTTTAAGTATGGCTTCATTTACTTCTGATGCCAGTTGTTGTCTATGAGACGAATGAAGTAAATCAGAATATGGGGAACTCTCGGGCTTATCAAAGGCTAAGAGAGATAGAGTTCTCTCCAATTCAGGCAATTGAAGATAATCTCCGTCAACAGACAACTGTTCCTGAGAGAACTTTAACGCCTCTTCAATCATATGATCACGAATTAATTCAATCAATTGTTGTTGCTATCAATCAATCAATAAATTATATTCAAACAAAACTTATTTTAAATATAAGATATGTTATTGTTATCAATAATAACCTGTAATTTAAAATATAAATGTCTGTTATTATCGATCAATTCTGGATAATAACAGTTAATCAAACGCATGGCTTCACGTATTTTCCCCTCTTCTATAGCTATTCTCACAGCAATTCTTTGATCGATTTCATCATTAGTTTCATTAATAGTCACCATTTGACCCATTTTTTCGACATCAATATTAGCCTCTAATTTGAATCTTTCGGCCGCGTCTTTAAATCCCTCTGCGATTAAATAATCCATTATTAATAAATTCAATTCACTTCGTTTTAATTGCATTGACTCTAAACGTGTTAACCATTCGTCCATTACTTAACAATTTAATTATTACTTAACTAATTATTATTAATTTAATATTTATTTATTTATATGTTTTAAATGTCTTTTATTGAGTAGAAAAACAGCTGTTTTTGCAAATCATAAGAAAACAGTTGTTAGAGATGTGAACATAAGTTTTGGCACTTTTTTTAAATCAATTTTTAGTTTGTTTTTTACATTCAGTCATTTTCAACCATTGATTTATTGAACTTAAGAAAAGCTTATCTAAAATTTGTGTTCAATTTGATTTTAAATTGAAATTATTTGAATTAAACAAATTTTAACAAATATCTTATTTGCTTAAAACTTTAATACAATTGAAGCCAATTATAAACTGTTTAGATCTCTAATCATTTCTTAATATGAATTTATTTGAATCAAAGTTATTATTGTTTTATTTATGATTTGATAATTGCTTTATTTCAATATAAATCACAAACAATTAAATCAATAACTAATAATGTCTTCAGAAATACAAAACACGAGTGAAACGAATGCAAACATTAATGAAAACATCGATAAAACAATTGAAAACAATAATGAAAATAATGAAGAGATTAATAGTGAGACTAATGAAACAAATAATTCAATTAATAATGAGATGAATACTGAAGATAATGAAGAAGAAAATGAGAGTAATGTTGATTCTGATGATGACATAATGGGTGTATTGTATGGCGAACATGAAAATGATGAAAATGATGAAAATGATGAATCAGATGAAGAAATTGATTATTATAATAATTATGAAGAAGAAGAGACTATTAATCATATAAATAGTAGTGAAGACAGTAAAGTACATGTCTTGACAATTATTGAAAATGATGGCCAACAAAACCAATCAAACAATAATTCAAATAAACGTCAATCAAGTGATGATAATTCATCTCAAGCCAAACGTGTTAAGTCTGAACCCATGTCTCCAAAGCGTGTCTCTAATAATGATAACAATAATGATACTGAAAGTGAGTCATTGGGAGAAAAGAGAATTACCACTACTTTTGAAAAGATAGTATGCAATGAAATACCGAAATCATCTCAAGATTTCATGAAACACATACTCGAATGGGATGCAAATGGTTTGGATTCAGGCAATGAAAATCAAATACCAATGTATGAGAATCTTAAAGATATCACTAATTTGTTGAGTTTTAATGAATTTGATGTCTTTCGCGATGCATTCATTCCTCCAATAATTGTTAATTTGTGGGAAAGATTGAAACGAGAATATAGTCTAAAACACAAAAATATATCTAAAGTTAACGAAACGATTCGTTTTCATTCAATTATAAATAAAAACAAGTCAAAGAAAATGAAAGAAGGCTTAGAAATGAAATGTATTTCTATGAGAAAAGTTAATGATAGTTCAGTTTTCAAATTCGGTCAATTAGTTCTTATACGAACTGCAGTTCAGTTGAAGCCTAACAGTAACGCACATTCGATAACAAGAAAGAGTTATTTCGGTTATGTTTATTCGCATACAATCCGTGAATACAATCAACAAAACCAAACAGAAGTGAATCACATGAAGCTTTTTAATGAAGACAAAAGAGATTCTATTTTTGTAGAAGAAGTAATTTTTCTGACCAAATTCTCAGATGAATTATTCTTAAGAAATGACACCTTAATAGTTGCCGAACCTGTACTTTGTATTCATAACTACTATTTAGAGGCTCGCGCGGTCTTCAAATTCCAAGAGTTCCCGCTCTGGAGACAAATTTTTAACCCAATATTCAGCTCAAAAGCTTCTGGTGTTTTAGTTGACAATGTGGACAATGATCTTAATGATAACCATTTAGAGTGCATTCAAGTGGCTCTTGACGTAATCGCCACCCATTCGTTCGCAAATTCATTTTTTATGGCAATTAATCATTCGCAAAGTTCTTCCAGAACTCGATTATTGATCCAAATTATCAAACAAGTGCTTCTTTGCGATCAATTCAAACAATCAAAAGTATTGTTCACTTCATCTGATAATATCTGTCTCAATAATGTCAATGAAAGTTTGAAAAGACTTCGAATAATTCCTTTCGTTGTTGACAATGATTTGAGTCCAACTTTTATTAAATCTGTGATTAAACACATTCAGCATAAGTTGACTAAAGATATTATCGTTAAGGATATGAAAAAGAAACAGTTATACGAAGAGTCATTAAAATACTTTGAGTCTAATATGGATTTTGAACTATCGGTTGAAAGTGCTTTATTCAAGAATAATATTTGCGAACAAGTGAGACATGATTTGATGAATATCTCTCCTGTTATTATTGGTCGTATCGATGATATGTGTAATGACATCGCATTTTACAAACACTTTTCGAGTAGAGATGCTTTTAGTTGTTGTATAATAGATGACTCAAATGATATAAATGAACCAAATCTTTATTCACTCTTTTGGTTCGGTATTAAGAAATTCATATTAGCCGGAAATCTATCCTATGATAACAATTCAGATGATAGTAATGTTTGCAAAAGATTGGGTTTATCGCGATCTTTCTTTAAGAGATATTATTCATTAAGACCACTAAATTTGGTCAACACAACGGTCACTCTATTCGATTTTTAAATATTTTCTAATTTCAACTCTTGCTCTAAATCAGAATTTTTTATTAAAATATTATTAAAAAAGGTTTGAAAAAAGATCTATTTTTCTATTAGTTCAATGAATTTTTGAAGGCATCTCATATAGGTTTCATTATTAACATCATTTTTAATATATATTTTCTTTTCAATTATATTTGATATTTATTTTGTTTTTCATACTTTTCTTTTTTGATAATTTTTTACTTTTAGAATTAAAGTACAAAAAACATGTTTTTATCTCTAATTATGAAACTCTAATTTGATTTTTAATAAATATTTGATTATAATATAAAGTGTGATTTAATTTAAATGCCACAAAAAAGATTTGAATAATATTAAAGATTTGAAACTTAAAGTTGTTGTCTAAGTTTTGTTGTTAAAGAATTAAAAAATATAGTAAAAATTTAGTAAAAAATAGTTCCCCAGGTGAGGCTCGAACTCACAACCCCGGCATATCTTAGACGCTACGTATACTGTCGTATAAGTACCGTGCGCTAACCAATTGCGCCACTGGGGAATTTAGGCTTTCCTATTGTTAAATGTCAAATGTTGATTAACCAATAATTTATAGGCTAAATATGATTCGATATTGAAATTGAATTGCATTTAGTTTTTGTACGCTGTATAACAGATGTCGCATATATTACTACAGACTTATGAAATATTAAAGTTATTGAAATATAAATTGTTTCTTTAGAGTTCCCTTACTTGAAGCCCAGACATATACATAGGAATAGTTTTTTGTTAATAGCCTTGAGCAGTATTCCTAACTTGTAAGAAACATTCCTTTCTAGTGAACCTCAATAAATATATCTTTAACACATACACACCTGTAGAACAGCTTTCGTTTCATTTTATTAGCCAATAGAAGAATATTAAAGAAAACTTGACTACAATATTTGGCTGTCCTTTTATTTGATGCCAGGTTGGCCTCACTTTAACTTCTCTTTTGATGATGAACTAAAGTAAACATAACTTCACCGCTATATTATATTAACCTTTTAAATGTCATTCCTCTTTTGTTTTAAATGTTCGTACACTTGTGTCATATAATCCCAGCTTTCAGTGATTTCATCTAATTGTTTGTTTATTATTTCGTTTATCACCTTTCGGATTACCATTCAATCAAATATTAGGAAATAAATTAATGTTCTGTAAGAAGAATTATTTTATAGACTATTAGATATGGAAGAATTTGAGCAGGTATGTCACCAATAACTTGTTTCTAATTATACAAGTTTAAGGTATAGATAGATGTCATTTATATGTTCTATTCATATTCACACAATTCAAGTATACAAGAAGTTAAGGCTAGTTTTCTATAAATTTTCACTTAATTTAACTGAACTAATCAAACTTAGAACTAATATTTGTTTACTCACTATCAATTCAAATATATTGCATGCCTGGTTATTATATAAATAACTTTAATTGCATTATTTATACTGAAAATTTTGACTTTTTATGCACAATCTGTGAGAAGAAATTTAGCAATTTTTCTGGTTTAGTCATGTGAAAGAGTATAACTCTGAGATAATTGAAGGCTTAAATAATTTACAAAAAGTCACATTATTTTAAAACAAGTTTTTACAGTGAAAAAATTCAAAAAATTCGAAAATCACTTAATCAAACAAATCCGAAGGTTTCACTTCCTATCGATTATTGATTAATAAGCTTGAGTTCGAAAAGCTCAAAATCCTTGAAATTCTTTTTAAAACAAAAGTTATTTAAAGAATTTTTGAACCAAAATAGAATGATTTCCGAACTTAAGATTTTATTATAGTTCTCAAGCCTTAAAAGTAGCATTTTTTCTATCTTAATAAGATGCTGTTCTAATGCTATGCAATTGATAAGCCATGAAAATCCTTAAAGTTAATAGTTTGCAATCAAATATATATTTAATACTATGCTATTTGCGTGCAAATTGATTGAATCATTTATTAATAGAATACTAAATAAAACAGGTTTACCTCTCAATAAACAATACATCAATAAAAATAACTTCACAAACAATAGAAAGACATAATGTATTGATATTTTTGTTAATCATGGGCTCTAATTTCCATATTTAAATGATGCGATGCATTCATGCTTTATGAATATTAAAATATTATAGAAAGTAAAAGTTTTGTTGTGATTTTTCTCTCTGAAAGCTTGAAGAAACAAATATAAAACTGATAAAATCGCTGCTTTTCACTTTTTCAAATAATATCAATACAACACATCTCTAGTACATGTCTAGTAAGCAAAATTTGGTGAATTTTATTGAGTGGACTTAAAAATGACATCTAATTATACTATATTTCGCATATTTAAAAGTAATCGATTCGAAAGATGATTATTTTGAAATAAAAATGGATTAATACTGTTTTTATCCAATGAATAATAAAATTGATCTAATAATAGGGTGATCTGGTTTGGTTTGATCCCGGCATCGGATATTTACTACCCGGCGAAGTTTCGGATTTTTCCTCACCATCACAAGTTGCCACTGTTGAAGCCATCATCAATGGAAAAGTAATAACTTTTAAATTTTAATCTTATTGCTATCAAATAAACTAATTTATTATTTTTCAATTTCAAGCTGTTTAAAAGCTTCAACATTGAGTATTAGACAAGTTTAATAATTAAGTAAAGTTAAACGCCATGAGATTAAGCTTGATTTCTATGAATTTAAAAATATTGCACTATATGTTCATGCCTTAGGATTAAGATTAAGCTCATGATCAATATATTTAATTCAGCTTTGATTATATTTCTGTTGAAATGCTTATAAATGATCTGTGATCACAATATTTAATTATAGCTATTCCTAACAGTGAATAATATCTTCAAATTGAATATGTTCTTTTTATAGCAACAGACATTTACCATACATAATATGAACAATATTCAAAAACGGCATGATCTCACCGCTAATGGAGTTGACGATATGGTCAATTTAGTGTAAGTTTATCTATTTTTCAATAATATCTTCAATATTTTCTAAGATAAACGTCTCAAATCATAGGAAATCAATAATAATTTATATTTACTTTTATATATTCCTATATTTATAACTACTTTCTTAACTTATAAAACTGCTTTGCATTAAATTAATAAATCAAATGTTTTCGAAATTTAAGAATCATGATTACATCTGCAACTAATAGAATACAAAAGTTTTAACCTTTTGAATACAAAATCAATTGATAACAGATGATTAAGTTCGTGACTTTATTTTTCAAGCATTATTGTACAGTTTCTCTTCAAGACAATGAGTCACTTAATATGATATTTGCATATTATATTAACTTATATTGTAATTGAGAAACTTATTGATAAACTTCAATAATGAAACTTTAAAAATATATCTCATTCCTAAGAAAGGAGAAGAAAAGATTCAATGAGTATATTGAATGATGGTCTTTATGAAACTTATTTTAATACATGCGTAACAAATGATAGATAATATCCTAATACTAACTTCAATAAGTTAATAATTATTGATAGGACTTTGTATTAAAGGGTTTATCAAAATTTAAATCAGATGAAACTGATTATTAATGAGTATAATAACTAATTCATGAATAATAAGTTGTTTTTTATGCAAATGTAGACACTTTACAAAAATTGTAATTTTAGTCATTCATTAAGTGACTGCAGATTATTTGGATAAAAGATTTTCTGGATTGAAAGACAACGATTATAATTATATAAATACTCAAGCTTTTAAGTGCTTCGATTGAAATCTTCCAAATTCATACTCAATCAAATTGAGCAATCGTTAAGCATACTATCGCTACATCGCATCCGTGGTCGAAATCTTCCTCAAGTTGATTCTTTTATATGTTTTGTATAATTTTACAGAATTTTGAAGCTTAGCTGAATATTCAATTCTAGGACAATTGCAATTTATTCAATTTAGTGGATTACCTTGCTAAAATTTCGACTATCTATAAAGGTTTTGTTTATAATTTGAATAGACTTATACCAAAAGTTTTATTCTATTAATTGGACACTATTTATTGTGATAGATAAGCATACATACGAAATGTTTGATCTCTATGTGATTGAGTTTAAATATCGTAACCTTAAGCATAATACATCTAAACGAATAAGTCTCACAGTAATCAGGTTAATGGGATCCAAAGGGATGATACTAAATGTTTTTAAATAGACTGACATTTCTAACAATTTCTGTGCTTTAATAAGTATCGAAATAACTTATAAAAATTATCTTTCGGTGGGAAACTCTATTAATCTATAAAGTTTTCGAAGTTCATTAGTATTATTATTAATTTAATTTTAATGTTAATATGATAGGTATGGTATTTAAAGCATCAATTAGCTTATGTTAATTAAAAAATAAAATCATGTCCAATTGAAAAATGAATAAGTTTGTAATTTGCGCGAAAATATCATAGAACTGATATGAATCACAATCATTCTATTAATTTAGTTGATTTATAGTCTTTAATTAACTTTAATATTTGGTTCACCAGATAATAATTTTCAGTGAAATTCTAAAAAAAATGATGTTGATGAAAAGTTTATAGAAAAGAATATTTATTGTACTTATGGGCTCAGATCTATAGCTATACATTGCCTTAGTATATATCAATACTTTCAAACTCTTAAAACTAGCTTTAAATTCAATTCTTTTTCTCAAAAATTATTTATAAATAATTTAATAATTCTCAGCCACTAACTTGAAACTTGAAATTCTGATCTTCTTTTTATGAATATTTTTTCAGATAGTATTTTGAAAGTTAATGATTAACATGAATACTAATTAACTAAACTACAAGATTAAGACATCATTTAAACTTTTTAATTCTCAGGGATTTGAACGAAGCGTCTTTATTATGGAATATTAAAATAAGATATGAAAAAGAAATAATAAATGTAAGTATAAATCATAATTCGTATTTATATACTAACTATTAGTATTCAATTATTTCCATTCATGAACTTTATACCGGTTCTGTAATAATTTTCATAAACATAAAGAAATAGCATTTACACGATTTAACAATTAAATGTGGATTTTTTAGGCATTAACCATTCGTTGACATATATCAGTTCATTTTGTAAATGATTGTTTTTTGAACTCAAAAATTTCTCAACAAATAATGAACGAAAATGTTATGAGAAGTATAATTCCTAAATGAAGTTTTAATGTCGATAAAATGTCACTTATATCAAACTGACTAAATCACGATCATATTTATATTTTTCAAAATTAAAGTTATTCTTGAATTTTTTCATTCATTAACAAATATCGTAGGAGTTTTCGATTAGTTAAAACCTCTAGATTAAGAGATTTCATTAATTACTCAGTTTGTATAATTTTACGAATAACTCACTTTTCGAATAATTAATCAAAAGTTTAAATCAGTTTTGGAAAAGATTAATTTGTTTTTATTTTATGCGAAAACGGCTGAAAGATTTTGATTATTAGAATAAACTTCAACTCTGAGAGATAGCTAAATGTGAGAAATGGGAAAATTTGAATAAAAAACTCAATCTAAACTAATTTACATAAACCTCATAGCTTTATAATATCAATCTACAATCAATTACCATAAAATCGAATATGATTAACATAAAATATGATCAATTTATAGTCTTAAAGCTAAAAATTCACACAAAACAAAACTTGAATCAAATATAATTCTCAATCATAAAAATTATGTTTAAACTGTTTTCAACTTAAGTTCGATCAGATTTTCGAAAAGCACTGTAGATATTGAAAAGACTTTTTCGCACCTTTACGTTATGTAATAGAGCAATAATTTCAGTTATTCAGAACGCAATAAAACTCGAGGCAACTCATCAACAAACTATCCTTATAATCAAAAATAAACCTGAGGTTAAGATATTGAGTTTGATTTCTGAATAATTAATGTATAATTAGTAGACATTAAACATGTCACTAATAATTATTTGAAACAATTCGATGATTTGAAACAAACTTGAATGCCTACAGAAGAGACTATAAATCTGAATAATTTTGATTTTAATAATAAAAAAAATAGAAAGAATTTAGGGCGTGATCTCGAAAGATTCCAATGACCTTTTTATTTCTGGTTTATCAAAATAAGTTATTTTATTGACACAATTCAAAATGATATGGAGAAAATTGTAATGAGTGTTAGTTAAAAGATTGTTAATGCAGTGTTCAGTTGACCATCGATTGTGCAATTACTCAAATAGGATTCAGTTACTTCTCGAATATAAATTTAATTCCTAAATGCTTGAGGCATACATTTTTAGGCACATTGACTGAATATGTTCGTGAATAACATCAATTGTAAATGGAATTTGAAAAAACTTCTGATTTTTATGTTTTTCATGTATTTTCTAAGTATTATCGATCAATGATTTCTTCAGTCATGAGAATCAAACAAAATCTTTATTTATTTCATATAATTTAAAATCAAGAAAATATAATATCTTAAACTCTAGAAAGATAGAAATTATTTAAAATCTAAGCATTTATTTCATAAACCCATTAAAATATTGAAGTTATAGATAAATTGACTATATATTGAACTTGATTACAGACATTCACCGGAAGTATATTAGTTTCTGTAAACCCTTATAAGATGTATGATATTTACGGTCTAAATATGGTTAAGAAATATGAGGGACAAATCTTAGGAACTTTACCGCCGTAAGTATCGAACCAGATAGTATTCAAGTATTGGAAAATGAAAGTTTAGCTAAATTTGAGACTATTTGTAGACATTTGTTTGCCATCGGAAGCGCTGCTTATAGTAAAATGACTAAAGACAATGAAGATCAAGTTGTAGTGATTTGGTATGAGTTGAACGCATTGATTATATGTAGACTTTATTAAAAGAAATATATTTGAATTAGTGGAGAGAGTGGTGCGGGAAAGACTGAGAACACTAAACTTCTAATGCAATATTTAGCCGCAGTGAACAAATCTGCGAGTAATATAATAACTGAACAAATTTTAGAGGCGACGCCTTTACTCGAATCTTTTGGAAATGCCAAAACGGTTAAGAATAATAACTCGAGTCGATTTGGAAAATATCTAGAAATTCACTTCAAAGAGTAATCAAAAATCAATTTTCAATCCTATTTACAAGTTTTAAGTTTTTGATTTTGCTCCACAATAGGGGAGTCATAACTGGCGCCCGAACTACAGAATATTTGTTGGAAAAATCAAGAATTGTTACTCAAGCACAAGATGAGAGAAACTATCATGTATTCTACGAATTATTAACTGGTCTAACGAATCAAGAAAAAGAAAAATATGGTTTACAAACTGCTGATAAATACTTTTACCTAAATCAGGGCAGTTCTTGTGAGATCGATGGTAAAGATGATGCCGAAGATTTTAGATTTCTTTTGTCAGCGATGCAAGTGTTAGGTTTCACTAATGAAGAACAGGACACCATATTTCGAATGCTTGCATCTGTTTTGCATTTGGGAAATATTTACTTTCATCGAAAGCAGTTCAGACACGGACAGGAAGGCGTTGAAGTTGGAAGTGATGCAGAGATCAGATGGGTTTCACATTTACTACAACTGTCTGTGGACGGTATCTTCAAAGCTATGACTGTAAAAACAACAGAAGCGAGAAATGAAAGAATGTTAACACCACTTAATATTGATCAAGCGTTGGACGCAAGGGATGCCATTTCAAAGGCTCTCTATTCGTGTCTATTTTCTTGGCTCGTACAGAGAGTTAACCTAATGATCTATAAGGGCGCCAGAAAGACAACTATTGCCATTCTAGATATATTTGGATTTGAAGACTTCAAAGACAACAATTTTGAGCAGTTGTGCATCAATTATGCCAATGAAAACTTACAGTCGTATTTCAATAAATATGTATTTAAATTAGAACAACTCGAATATGTTAAAGAGAAAATCGATTGGCAGCTATTGAGTTATCCCGACAATCAATCGGTTTTAGCATTGATTTCCAAAAAACCCGTTGGAATTATGCCTCTATTAGACGATGAAAGCAATTTTCCCAAAGCAACCGATCAATCATTTCTAGAGAAGTGTCACTATAATCACGCATTGAATGAGTTATACAGTCGGCCCCGAATGTCTTCAATGGAGTTTGGAATTAAACATTATGCCGGACAAGTTTGGTATACTGTCGATGGCTTTCTCGACAAAAATAGAGATACTTTACGGTCAGATGTTATCGAACTATTAATAAGCAGTAAAATGTCAATGATTTCAAAGATGTTCCAAAACTTACGCGATTCGGTCGAAGCAAATAAAACTTATAGTAGAAGTGATGGAAGATTTATAACAATGAAACCGAGAGCCCCAACAGTTTCGGCCAGATTTCAAGATTCATTACAAACTTTATTGGAAATAATGTCAAAATGCAATCCATGGTTTGTTCGTTGTATAAAACCCAATAACGAAAAGGCTTCCATGAAATTCGATATCCCCGTTGTTTTGGAACAGTTGAGATATTCTGGAATGTTAGAAACCATTCGCATACGAAAACTCGGTTATCCAATTAGAATGAAATATCAAAACTTTGTTCTCAGGCATGTCTATGTTTATAACTGATTAGTTTGAAACAAATTATAGAAATTTGTAATATTAGGTATCGATGTCTAATGATGGGCAAAATACCCCGCGGGACCACTTCTAAGGAAACATGTAGAATGATATTAGAGAGAATTGAATCATATTCTCAACATTATCAATACGGCTCTACAAAAGTAAGATTTATTCACTTTCTTCATATCAATCAATTTGAAAAATTCTATTTTAATTTATTTGCAGATATTTTTACGCGAATCATTAGATCAGTCATTAGAAAAAGAACGCGTTAATGTCTTGATTTCATCAGTTATCAAAATTCAGTCTCAAATTAGGAGATATTTAGCGAGACGTAGATATCAATCACTTCGTATGAATATAATTAAAATTCAGTCAACTTATAGGGCTTACAGAGCGAAAAGGGATTACAATAAGATGAGAAACGGAATCATAAAAATTCAGTCAAATTTCAGAATGAAAAAACAAAAACAAGAATATGAAAAGGTAATTCATTTCAAAACTTTATTTTCGAAAACTCTGTCAATTTTCAAATTTAAGCATTAAGTTAAGTTCCCGTTATTATCAGTTGCTGACAATTTTTTTGTTGTTCACATAAGTTATGTTTTTCACAGTTATAACTAAATTAGAATCGAGATCAAAATCTAATATAAATATTAAGACTTAATGGATAGTTAACTAAAATTAAAATGAAATTAATTCCCTTCGAACTCAAATACCTTATTGATAGTACAGTACTATCAAAGTATGCTAAATGAAATTCCGTATATGATATTCAGTAATGATTTTTTGAAGCCTACAAATGAAAAGATGAGAACAATAATTTTCAAGTTTGAACTTTTTATTATTACGGTCTCATTAGTTCAATGATGTATCGAAAATTTGATTAATGCTAAATGCATACTATAAGCCCTATTTGCTAAAATTCCTCTTCAAAAATATCCGTCAATTGATATTATTTAAAAAGCCTTAAACTATTTAATTGTTTAATAGTAGAAAAATTTAATTGAAAAACAGTCTAACTTTAGTTTAGTGATGTGCATTTTCTGAAAAATCTGACCTTGAAGCCCAAGCAGCTCAACACTCGCTTGAGCTGAGCTGCGCTTGTAAGTAAGTTCAGAGCTAAAACCTGAGCTGCGTTTCTGAGCTTATGATTGAAAAATTAGATTTACTTTTTGAAAATGTTGTTTTATATTCCAATGCATTGGTAAAACATCAACTGAGCTGAGCTTGAAGCTCAAGTTCACAAAAGCTAAAAATTCAGTTTAAGCGCAGTGCTAACTAATTTACATCAATACCTTAGTTTTAACTTTTTCAAAGCAAAAACGTCCACAAATTCACTTATTTTTTTTCATTTATAATAAAGTAATAAACATCAAGTAATTTTCTATTATCTGTAATCCAGTTTTAAGACTTCCCTCCACTTTCTGATCAAAGTATTGATAAAATGTCTGCAAAATTTTATAGCTCAATGTCAATACTCTGTCTCAAATGAATATATTTTAATCTCAATCTAAAAAAGTAATTCGCGATAAGAATAATTTTTGAATGCTTTTGAAAGATAAGTAAAAGTATGAAAATTAGGAAAACTCTCTTTAATCTAAAGATTTAATGTTGAGACTTGAGTCTCGACTATTTCTGGAAATTTGATTTACTCAAAAATTAATGATGGCTTTTTATCACTAAAACCTATCTTTTATTCACTAAATTCTTTCAAAAAGCATTAGTTATTGATAAATGTACAATTTGTACTCAAAAATTAGTCTTTTTGAATAACTTCCGTTAGTTATGAAAAAATTTATGTAATTTGGGGCAAATTTTTGGTCATAATTTTTCTGAATTATTGTCTTCAACTAAAGTTATAAATCCTAGATCTGCACTAAATAGCAATTTTTTAAACATTTCAAAGTTATCCTAAATTCAAATCATTATCTTTCTTAAAAATTGAATTGCACTTTCATATGTAAATATCCTTATAATTTCCAAGCTTTTTAAAAAGTTCAAAATTTAATGTTTTCCATTTTTCTCAACCAATTGAAAAAGTTGAAAAATTCATATGAATATTATTTTATATTTCAATTTGAACACAACTTTCACTATATGAACACGAGTTATAACAATAATTAACAAGTTTTGTTTTTATGTATGGACTTCCACAGAATGAGTCATTATTATAGCCCTATAATTTATGAACAACATTTTTTTAGCCCGAGGACTATTTCGAGCTGAGGTCAGACAACTCTAAGTTCGAGTCTTATACGAAATCTCAGAAATAATTTGAAAATTTGAAATTAAATTCAAACGGAAGTTAAAAGTGGCATAGAATTCATCTTAACTTATTTGTTAGATTAACAATATATTGAACTCACTTTTAAATAATTACTTACACTCAAAGGGCTTTTCTTTCTTTTCCTACGAATAAAAACAAAACTAATTTACTAAAAAACGTACGCTTTAAGCAATCTATCGAAAAACGTTTTGAAACTTTAAAGCTTTGGTATTCCAAAGGTTCAACTCTTTTGAATACCTTTAAAATGAGTAATTTATAAATACAAACGCCTGGAGTTAATCAATCTTTAAAATAATCCTTTATTAGTTTTTAATAGAATTCAATTTTCAGATCAAAGCACTTAAATTACGCCAAAAAGAGTCTGAAAGAGTAGCGCTCGAAAAAGCGAAAGAAAAGGTGGTGCGAGATAAGGATGAACTCGAAAGAACATCGAGAGCTGTCGCTGGAATTAATCATCTTGAAATTCCAGCTGAATTAGCATTCATTCTGAGCAAATTCGATGGTATTTTAAGAGATGAAAATTAAATCATGACTAAAAGGAATTAATTGATAAAAATGACTCTTTGAAATATTTGATAGAATGGCAATGCATTCATTCCAATCAAAATATTGTGAAAGTGAATACTCGTGTGAATAATTCAAGAGAAAAATATCGATTGCCGGCAGACATAGATCATCACGCATTCACTAAGTTCACTAATATTTATTTCAGAGCTCATATTTGGGGTATGAAAAGAGAACCGATTAAAACTCCATTCTTGGCCAAAAATAGTGAAACTGACTTTCAAGACTCATTAGCTATTTTCAAATTGGTATATAATTAATCGTTTGAAATATTTCTGTGAATCATTAGTGATTATATTTGACTCAATACAGATACTTCGGTTCATGAATGACACAAATTTGAGCGGCAAAAAAGAGAAAGCATTGGCTGATTATATCGTACAGAAAGGACTTTCCAACAGTGGAATGAGAGATGAAATCCTTTGCCAACTTTGCAATCAGAGCTGGAAGAATGAAAATTCATCTAATAATGAAAGGGGTTGGATATTATTAGCCAATTGCTTGAGTTGTTTCCCTCCAAGTCCTACGCTTTATAAATATTTGCTAAAGTGAGACGACATAACACTAATTATTTGATTTACAATTTCCTAATCCCAAAATCACTTTGTGTTTAGATATGTTTCGGATCAAGGATTTGATGGATACAAATATGTCACTCAACGACTGGTATGTTTAAAGATGTTATATATTATAAATATATGACTATCAAACTGATTAATTTCTATTTAATATGATTTCCTGAATCAGTTGCTTCAAAGTGAAAAGTCTGAGCCTCAAAATGTTCGCACTTATCCTCCGTGTCTTCTCGAGTGGAAATCTAATAACAAGAAGTGTAATATGGCTTTGGAAGCAAACTTTTCTGATGGTAATATTGAATTAGTGTATTATTGTTTGATAAAAACTAATTCCAAATAGAGATAAAATAAACTATTGGAATGTTTGTTATCGCATTTTTTAATAACTATAGGAGACAGAAAATACGCCCCAATAGAGTCATGGACTACAGCCGAAACATTTGCTTCAGAAGCTTTGCGTGCAAAGGGTCTCAATTCAAACTTTGGATGGACTGTAGATTTAGAGGATGACGGAGATGAGTATGGACTCAATGGAAATGATTATGTCCTTGACTTAGTGTCACAAATGGAAATTTCACCCGTATTTCCTGCAAATAAAAGCTATTTTCTTGTATCCGCGGATAGGACTAAACAGAGAAACGATAAACCGAACCCGTGAGTCCTTTGAATGCTATCAAATAATGACATGATTAACAAATTATTTGTTCATAAAGGTATCACAATCCTGAGCGTATCAATAAATTTGAATTAGATATTGAAGAGTCAATACCTGTGCCATCGTTTAGCAATAGTCAATCGCGTCGTATTGATTCACATAGTCATCAACGAACTCGTTCTTTATCGAGAGAACATTTGGTACAAACAGAGACTAATGACGATAATATGTTGTCTTCAGAGCAAGAAATAGGTCTCTCAAAGAAGAGCAAACTTAATGAGCGATATTTAAATAATCAGAAATTAGTTTCTACAGAAAAAATCCAACTTTCGGAGACCAGTAAATTGAATCAAAGGTATGTCTCTAATAAACAAGAAGCCGGTCGAAAGAGTGTCGACAGTGACTTACAATCGAAAAGAAGAAATATTCACTCGAAAAAATCAGCTCAAATGTCTAAACTGGGGAACAAGAGAAGTATTTCTATGCAAGAACTCGGTTTAGCGTCTTCTGCACTCAATGATCGCTACTTCTCATCACGAAATGATTTGCATAAAACGGCTTCATTGACCGGAGGCAGCGATAGTGGTGCTGATCCTCCAAACAAAGTCGTAAGTCTTTCGAGTTTCAAAGACGATAATTCCTCAATCAATAACGAAAACTTCACTAAATCTAATCGAACAAATATGAGTTCTCGTCCATTACCTGCAGAGCCAGGAGATGAAGATATATCGCATGGATTATCACAAAATAATAAATCTCATGCGAGAAAACCGCACGTCATTCGGCCATCGAGTCGCTCATCATCATCATCGCTGTCTTCAGAAGGGTCTTCTGTTGATCACGAGGCAGATTACCCAATAGAAGATAAAGAGAGAAGTCGTGCGGAAATGAGTGAATTCAGTGACAAATCTAATGAACAGAACCTACGCTATCAAAAATATAGCGGAAAACTCACAGCACAGACGAGTTCTAAACATTCGCAGTATTCGCACACTTCTAAAGCTTACATCGATAGGTCTGTCAGCAGAGATAGTGAGTATCAATTAGTTAGGGGTTCGGCAATGTCTGACACATCAGAATCACCATCACTTGCTTCACATGTTAAGAACATACGAATCCCATCACATACTTCAGAATTAGATCAATATTTAGATGACTTATTCAACCCTGTTTTGGACGCAAATCTCGACGAGTTGAGTGACGCGCGATCTTTGGCCGCTTCTATCAAAGGCGGATCTCATGGACAAAGCTATCGATTTGGAAATTGCAGTAGAAGTGAGAGAAAAGACACAGAAATTTTTCCTTTTTCTGATGAAAATAGTTTTGCGGCTAATTTGGAAAATAGAAAAGTTTGTAAATTTTATGATGACCTCAATGTTATACTTAATGATGATATAAATATTGATGAATTCGATGCATTGGTTAAACCCAACAAATTAGTCAATTCTCTGAAAGGTGGCGGACATGATATTGAGGTAAACATTCTCTAAGAAGGTTTATATAATAAGTATTGAAATGAATTTAAATTAAGTGATATTGAATCCAATTATAGACTGAGCCACGAATGAGTTTAAGTATAAATACAAACTTAGACTACAACAGATCATTCACGCCTTCGGATCAAATTGAATCGAATAAAGTTGAATCATTACATGAAACGCCAGGAAATATGGGTCTGATGAACATCGCGGGTATGACAGTACCAATGGTTGACACCTCACAAATAATACAACAACAAGTACTTCACCAGCAAATGATTCAAATGCAACAAAGGGCTTTCTTGGCTTCTTCTCTACAACAAAATCTAGAAATTCAAAAGCAACTCATGCAACAGAACCAACAGCTCCAGAATCTCTTGGTTCAGTCATCAGTCGTTAGTCCCAGTTCTCCCATAAACAATCCCTCATCGCCTGAAGCCATGAGCAATACGCCCACATCAATGTCATACCCAATATCACCACTACTCCAAATGCAATCCATTCCGTTATTACAGCCATCAATAGGAGAATCAAACTTGAGTCTATCGGTTCCGAATCTCCAAATCACTCCCTCATCAACTTCTGAAAGTTTAGATATTTCTTCGTCACTAATAAGAGAAATTCAAACTTCTGGTAATCGCTCTCAAATGCGAAGCTCAATCCCTCCTCCGCCTCCACCCCCACCACCCCCTCCGCCTCCATTATCTCCATCAGCAGCTGATGTTTACGGTCGCGCGAAAACCGTTAGAATCGGAAAATGGCGATGGCCTCCACCCGCTGATGGCTCACCCGTTCCAAACAGTTTTTTCGAATTCAAAAGAAAGAAACATCAAGAAAAATGTGAAAAGAATGGCGAAGATGGCACACAATCAGTAGAATTCCCTGAAATCCCAAATATGAGTGAACTCATTATTTCGATACAACAAACTCATCAAAAACACGATCAAAAACACGATCAAAGACATGATCAAAGACACGATCAAAGACATGATCAAAAACATGAATCCAAATCTCATGAAAAAACTGGAAAATTTGTGAAAAAAGAAGTAAAGGGAAAACATTTTCAAAATGTTGTTCCGGGAAGTATTGGAAAACTGAGGATAAGTTCTGAAATGAAAGCAAAACTGGAACAATTGACGATCGATCAAAGCGTACGATCGAGAAAAGACGGTCGCGAACGTACAGCTATGCAAAGCAGAAGTATGGACGACATCGCGAGCGCAGGTGTCGTCAAAAAGTTGTCGGAAACAAGAAAAGCATTGTTAGAACAGCAACTTTTAGGTTCACTGCAATTCTCGCAATTCTCTAACGATATGATTGACTCAAGCAGTCCATTAAACAGACGCCTCGGGCATAGAGTTGAGTCTGCAGACAATATTCACTCAAAGTATGCCCAAAGCGGTGCAATTTTGACTAATTATGAGAGCTGTCATGCGGAGAGTTTTGTAAAAAATCAAACTAATCATCAAAACGATAAGTTACGTAAAAGTGGAAGCAGAGAATTACGTGAACGACGTGATGAACTCGGACCGTATAATCGTATGGCGGGCACAATCACTTCAACAATTCAAGCAGAATGTGGTGACCATCTTAGCTATTCTACAGAACACGGAACCTTTTTTGACGAAGTCAGTACTAATTGTACTAATAGTGTTGCTTATGAAGAAAGCATTACATCGAGTAATCTTCAAAGATCTCCAAATAAGCTCAACTCTGATATTCAACTATCCAAACAAGTCAAACGAATGAGTGTTCCGCCGCCTCCGCCTCCAGTCAATGGAATTAATAGTATCACCACATCATTAATCAATCCAACCTATCAGTGTTTACAACAACTCCATCAAAGTGGTCCGCCATCAGTGGCCGCTTCCAGTAGTTATTACGCTCCGAGTTCACCGATTATGGCTCGACATAACCGAAAACTGCCGCCTCCGCCAATCGGTTTAGCAATTTCTCACGATAGACTATCTTTTGATCGAATCGAATTCGAAGAAAGCAATGAATTTCTTAATCCAGTGGAAGCGCCGCCACCTTCTGTTGTGAGCCGACCCGCACAGACAGCAGTCGATACAATGAAGACTAAACTTTATCAAACAAGTGATGCGCCCTTTTTTACTTATTCAAAAGTTCACTGGAAAATGAATATCCGAAAAGAAGTAAGTTATTTATTGAGTATTAGAAATGAATAATTTATAATAATTCCAAATACTTTCAAATTTCTCTTTAGGTATTTTCGCCTCAAGAAACTATTGATAATCCTCTTGTACTTAATCTGATATTTTGTCAAATAGTTAAAGACGCGTTTTCTTCTACTTGTATAAGATTAACACAAGAAGAAAAATTTAAACTACAATCTGAACTACAAAGTCATGGCATTAATATCAATAATATTTATTCTTCAAATCCTAAACTTCAATCTCAGAAAAATATAGTCGAATATGCGAGAGAATTACCGACTTATTTCTGCCGTTTATATCCTGTTTCTGGCGGAAGAAATTTACCAAATGTTCAATTGCTTGGAATATCTCATTCAGGTGTTAGACTTATACAGAGAGAAAGAGATGCGATCTGTGATTATCTTAAAGTCTTAGACAGACTCAGGTATTATGAAAAGGCATTCATTAATTAATACCAATAAAATGTTGACGAAATTTTGTATTGAATAGTTTGGATGATATTTCTGAGATTATAATTCCTGGCAATTGTACAATTCAAATAATATTATGCGGTGGCGGTTGGATTACATTGTTTTCACCAAAGGTTTCTAATCAATCATTTCTATTATCAACTTTTCTCTATTCATATCATATCTAAATTTCTTTTCAGGCAATTCAAATCAAAAATCTAATTGAAAAGTTTGCATTAGAAGCTCAACAGGTAATTCAAGATCAATTTTTCGCTATTTTCGTAATAATATTTTCATTTTATAATCATAAGAATCGCGTGGAATTCGTGCGCGCATTAAAGGATTATTCGAGTGGCGAACCATCATTGCTAGGATTCAGAAAAGGAGATATAATAAGAATTCTTAAAAATAAAAACCTTCAATTGGCTAAAGGTAATCAATTATTCATTTTTTGAGATTATTTATAGAATTTTCCATATATTTTGCTCTTTACAATGATTACAATAATTACAAAGATTCTTAAAATTGAATATTAAGCATATTATTTGATCGAAAACCTAAACATTTGAAGAATTACGAGTTATGTTGCTGTGAATCTCACTAACATTTAAGTTTATTTGCTTTAAGTTTAATTGATAGACCATTAGATTCTAAATATTTTTTTGTGACTTAACTATCATTGCATACAATGTTTGAAAATGAATTAAAATTGTAGACCATTTTTGATTATTGAAATACTTATTTACTTGTTTTTTATGCTTTTATGTACATAAGTATTTGCTATATAGATAAATACATTATATGGTAACTGTATAGAAATTAATTTATTAAGCTCTCTGTTTTAAGTATAGATTTTTCTCAAATAGCTAATTATCAGAACAAAAGTAATCTTCAATATAAATAATTATTGGCAAAACAGAACATTCAATTATAGGAAATATCTTATTGAAGATGAAAAATATTGAAAGCTATTTCGTTAAACATTTTCTCAAACTTTTAAAACATGATTTGGAAATAACTTTCAATATTTTTATCTTCAAGAAGATATTTCCTATGATAAGTTTTATTGGAAACCTATCTCAATGTTTTTTTTATTAATTTATTTTAGTGATTGAGTAAATTATTCAAACATTTTCATTCTTCTCTATAATTTTCTAGAAAAAGATCTGAAATGTCCAGTCATTTAATCTGAAAAATTAACATTTGAACACAAATAAGTTATTAATCTGAAAGAGATTTTCAAAAATATCGGAATCAAATAGAGTGTAGAAATCAATGATTCCTTTTCATTGAATTTCTTCTATTTATTTATTTGAAATTATAGTCAATTGATTCATAACTCAAATTTGAAATAAAACTTATTTCCGAAAGATTTGAAGATCATTTGATTGATATTTGAGATCTAAATCTACGAAATTTTTGCGCCGTATTTTCAGCGCAAATATTAACCCAATCAATGTTAACCCAA
>JAQFXV010000344.1:0-24929 GCA_034694065.1 Camisia spinifer
CAAATCATTCAACTAATCAATTATAAATTGAGTCATATTGTGCTTATTTATATTGTACCTATTTTTCAATTGTTCTAAGTTTCTAAAAATTAATGCTAATATCATATGAATGTGTTAAATAACTTTCTCAAAATTCAAGGAATTGTTTCAAGAATCCATTGAATATTTGAATTTTAAAACGAAAATTTGAAAAGAGGAAAAGTCACAAATAGTCTTGACTGAGAAATATTTGAATAGATTGAGAACATTTTAAAGTAACTTGAGATGAAAAACTACTTTTTACGACCCACTCATTTATACCATCAATACGTATGAGTTTTATCAAACAGACCTATTTAGAGGGAAAACAAATTAGTAGTCCAGAACTGAGAAAGATTTGTCGGTCGCACCAGTTTTAAGCACTTGCCTTAATTGATAAAAAAACTGAGTATCGCTCAACTCAATGGACAGTACAGTAAAGCCTGAATAGAGCTGATTCTCTTAATTGGTGTGTATGTTATGGGTGAAAACAAAGAGCTCTTTTTTGTTTTATGAATTTGTCTGTTCGCTAATGTTATTTCGCACTCAATCTTAGACGCCGTTCGGATCTCGAGAGCTTATACTAAAGATATTAGTATTAACTACTATAGAGACGGGTCTACTTTTCTTGCTTTCCTAATTAAAATCAAGCCTACGATCCTTTAATATAAATGAAGACAAGACGAAGAGAGGGTGAGAGATCATTAACATTAGTTTAAGAGTACTGATTACACCATTCACTTTCTGCACAAACAGTTCAGTAATAGGAGCACAAGTATCTGTTTAATTGATTTGTAGTCTCAGTGTTTCCACTCGAGCGCTCCATTAATCGCTCAATAAAAAAGTACTGTTAGTAACAAATTAGATGGTTGTTGTCGAACATCTAAGCGCTAATTTCATATTAACACTAATGTAAATCTCATTTGTCTCACAAAAAATGAAGATTACTTGCTCTCTGCTCTGCATTTGCTCTATTGCTCTATTTGGGTAGAAATGGATAAAGAGAGCCAATTAAATAGGAGAACAAGAAGCAGAAGTAAAGCCGGTTAATTCGTTTGTAAATACGATGCGCTGATCATTGGCAGTCCTGTGAATAATGCGATTCATGAGCTCTCTCTCCCTCTCTCTCTCTCTCTCCCCCCCTCTCTCTCTCTCCACACTCTAAATCTACTTCATATAGTCAAGAGTTGGTCCAAACTCTTGAGCCTCTCTCTCATTCTCTCTTTTATATAGTCTGCAAACAGAAGTGAGTCCTAATCCAATTGCCTGCTATTGTCATGAGAAAGAGGTCTAAACAGGGAATAAGTATAAATGCAACTGAGAATATAGATTACATTCTGTTACTATTGGTATGTATGCATCAAACTTATAAAGCCTGGAGTTATTCAATTCGATACTAGAATACTGAAATGCAATGAATCGCTTCTCTAACTTTGAGAACTAGTGATGTCTGTAGTTAACAAGTGATTTTTTCTTCTTTTAAATACATCCCTCAACAATACCATCATCAAAGGTTTGCCTTAGGATCTCAATTTTCTGTTACGCCAATACCAATAGTATATAACTTTAGAAATAGGTATCAAAACCAACCAATACTCACTACAATACTCTATAAATCAATAAGAATAGAATTTCAATTTTATATAAACCCTCAGATTTTACTACTTATTGCTCTCGATATACCGCTTGAATCTAACTCTATTACAATTGTACTCTCATTTAGTATGCTTTTATAGTAAGTGCGGCTTTTGTTGAGTTAGTCTCATAAATGTTAAATATATGCATTTCATAAATATTACATATGCCTTAACACACCATTTAAGTTAAAATCAAATTTATTTTCCTTTTCTCTCACTATTAACTCCACTATTATTTAGGTTTTCAAATAATAACTTTCGAATAATAATATTATTTTTATTACTAATTTATAAGTTGAGAATTTTTGTTACTATTGCTTATAAAAGATTTGAGATTTTTTTATCCCGCTTTTGATATGCAATAAACTTTTCTCAAAGTATAATTTATGCTAAAAGTATGCAAATTTTCGCTTTGATCACCGTTTGAAACCATTGTCGGGGATTTATTAGTATTATTTCAGTTTCAAATACAGGTATTTTATTGTTCTGTTCGGTTTCGCTTTTAGTTAGAAAAAATCCTGATCTCAATTTCGCTTTGAAAAAGTGAAATAACTTTGAGATCTAATTTAGACTTTTAGAAGTGATATTCGAAACTGAAAATATTTGATTTAACTAAATTTTTTGAGTAAAATACTACTCAATTCTTTAGAATATTGCAGTAGTTTTAATTGATTTTGTTGATTAGCATGATATTCAATTTACAACTGACCCCACCCTTGGCATCTGACCCCACCCTTGGCATCTTGAAAGTCATAAACAAATAGAAGGCTGCATTATTCTGCAAATTCTCAATATCTTTATATATTGTTCTCATTCTAATCATAGTATTCTTAGAGTTCGTTTGACTTATTTCTTACAAATTTTCAAACCCTCATAAATAACTATTTCTTAATTAAAAAGAGAAAAGAATTGGCATTTGAAATATTCAGAGTTTTCACAGACTTTACTAAAATAGATATTGATTTGGAATTGTTGTGAAAGTTTCAATATAAGGAGACAAATAAAGACAAAATTTAAATACCAGTGTAATCATAGATATAGATTCGGAAAGAGGTTAATGGCAAACGAATGTGACATTTGTGTCACATCAGAATTTTTGACATCTTAGGCCTAAACCTTATTTATAAAAAAAAATCTTCTATCTATCAAATTACTAAACTTTTACTTTGAAACATATACAGAAACTCAATCTATTTATTCACTGGATTTAAATTTCAGTCTTTGAAAACATAGAAAATAGATGTTTTAGGATTGAATTTTTGATAAACAGAAAATATAAAGTTTGTCCAGACTAGGAATCGAATCTGAGGTCTTCCGAATTCATGTCATATGCCTTGAAATACTTGATCACTTAACCCATGAGATAAATTTATCAATTTTAGAGTAATAGACGATCACTTATGCCATAACTGCTTATTAAATATTTTATAGACTGCTTCCACAGTATGTATATATTAATCTATTTATGGTTAAGCTCTAAATTTTGATTTTCTAACCAGACATCAATAGCATTTACCATTTCTATTGTATTTTTGAATCTATTGAATTTAATTTTATCAATAAATGAAATGTTGAACCAATAAAAAAGGAAACTTTTGTGGGAAATACAAAATCTTTTTTGAAAACTAACGGAAAGTATATATAATATTAACTTAAGATTTGATTCAAACGTTTATTTAAATATAAGGCAAACTATTTACAAAGAATACAATATAAACAAAAATCTCAATTCAACAGTTGACTTATGTATTTTTTGTTGAGAAAGTATACTTTTTGAGGTTGTTTAATGAAAGCTGACCTCTTTGTAAAGCCACCTGAAGTGAGCCCTAATATATTTACATAAGCCATGAAATAGATCTTCTTCTCATCGATCATATTGAGCGCTATTCATTACTGAATGAATTCTTAACGTCATGACAGACCTATTTGTACTAGACTTCATATCAATCAAATTACTAGTTTTGGGTTCAATAGTATGCGAAGTTCAAAAATCAATTGTAGATCTTTAGCCACTTTTACTCCTCTTTGAAAATCGAATATAATGTTGAATCAAACTATTGTTTTAACCTTTATTAGTAAAGCAGAATTTTTGGAATAAAGTGCAATCTTTTATTATCTTAAAAAAGTTGTTCAGTTAAGTGGAATTGTCATTTAGACATCAAGAAGAGTGTTGATGGACACGAAGTGAACTATTAAGTGTTGTTGTTGAACAAAATAAAGTAAGAAAGAAGATACTGAACACTTAACGATTTGTTCCCTTAATTCTATTATATGTTGCATCTCATGCTCGCATATAATATTACTTACAGAGTGGGGTCATTCAGTCTAGAGTCCAACTAATTATGAAAGATAGTTAAATATACAATTTTTTGTGTTCAACTCAGACACTTTCACTCATTCACTGATCATTTTGTGAAAGTCTATCAATAACTAAATATTAGCCTTATATTCAATTTGATTATTTACTTATTTTTAATTTATTACTTTCATAGCTTTTAAGACATATTTGACACGTTTAACATCAATTATCAAATGTAATCATTGAAATAACTCCCATTTGTATACTATTAAAAATTTAGTTAATTAGACAGTAAAAAAGTGTTCCCTCGAGTTTCACATACTTTTACTATAAGAAAAGTACTGTTAAAGCTCTTAGAAATGGGTAATTAATATCCATCAGATTTTTGCGCTGTTGTGTTATTTTCAGTGTTATTCAGTTTATTTGACAAATAAGTTTTATAATTATATTAAAGCTTTGTTAATTGGATTCAGTTTTAAACCGTTAATCTCTAAAATTAATTATTCATTAGCCGATGGAATAAGTAATCAAGTCTTTGATTAGTTCTCTATAATTCTGAAAAGACCATAACTTTTGCTTCCGAAGTAAAACTGTTTTTCTCATTGTTTGCTATAAACCTGAATGTTCTCAAACCGTAAATTCAGAATGAATTACAACCGAAATGCGATTCAAAGCTTTGCATCTTATTTCGCTCGATTAAGTTGTTAGAAGTTATGTATCCCTTGACATGATATATAAAGACACTGATCGTAAGTACAGTATATGACTCACTCATAAATTAATAAAAATGATAACACTCTTCAGGTTTAAATGAAAGAAAATCATCTTTCGTAAAGTTCATAAAAAACTGGTGTCTGAGAAAAGTTAGTTATGAAAATAAATTAAGTTTTACATAATTATTACAAACTCTAATTTAGACCTAAAAAATCAACTAAATTTCAGATAATTATTTATTAATTGAATAAATGAAGTGTTTAAATAAGTTTAGAATTAAAAACTTGAAGATTTTTTTTCTTATTTAGTTCTAATGTGTAATATTTTGAGAATTTTGCAAAAATATTTGTAAAACTTAACATCTATTAAATTTATTTGGTATAAACTTAAGCAAAACATAACAGAACTAATGGAATACAAGAAAAGTAAGTTGAATATAAAGCTGGTCTACTAGTAGTTCGCAAAACAGGAATAATCCATTGCGAGTACACTTGAAACGATTGAAACCATAATTTAAAAGTTCTTTTAATCCTTGAACGACAGCTGTGGCGTTTTTATTGAGGTCCTCTTAACAAATCTGTCAGTTAGAAGATGACTAAAGCGAATGTTTGGCTTGCGGTTAACCACTGCGCACATGCACTCAAATCAAATGAAGTTTCTATCATGTATTCACTATATGTGTCATCAATTTAACTGTGATCTGATGTATAATAACATATTCACTTCTGAGTGACAAAACAGCAAACTTTTACAATAATAATAACTATTTAGGACTAGAAATAGAAATACTTTAATTTGTTTTTTAATAGTTTTTCTAAATTTTAATTACTATTCCGCAAAGCATAACATTTTCTATAATTTGTTGCAATATTTTTTCGGTTCTTCTTCAAAATGCAATAAAATTTCGGGCAAAGCTTTAATAAAAACTGTAAACGAATCTTAACTGAGCATTAAATATAAATAAAGTCAAAGGATAGTTGGCTGAGAACTATTCCAAAGAAAGCATAACTTCATTGCAAAGGCTATGAAGTGAAGTCGTCTTCATATAAAATCATCAATGATTTGTGGTTACAGTCATTGAAGGCAAACAATTCCTTTAACGACTAACTGAAAAAGAAGGGAAAAATCAGAAGAAAAAGGTTACCTAATATGATGATGGGATAAAATATAGTTTGATAACAAGACAAAACTATAGCTATCGATGCGTAAAGAGGTGATTATGTTGATGTTTAAAGTAAAAATTATTTGTGTCGATCTTCATCAGTAGAGCAATGTTTGAGTCACACATTTGCTCTTCTCAAATATGATGCATGACAAACATGTACAAATTTCTACTTTTGAACACATCTAACTGTTAGTCTCTTTACTGCTTTTTACTTTTTTCGCCAGTCATGTTTTGCCACCGAATGCGACACATTATGTGACTCACATAAACCAAAAGTCAATTTAAAGCTTAAATCCTAAGTTCTTTTCCGCTGTCAGAATAGTAATGATTTTATTAGCGCATAATTAAGAGCAATAATTAATCACAACCATGGCTTTAATGTTTAATTATTTCGAATAATCTATTATGTAATGAATGATCTGAAACAAATTGTTGAAAATTAGTTGCAATAAAAAAGTTATTTTATAATACATTAGGAAAAAGTAAATTTTAATCAAAACAAAGCATTTGTCTCACATTACATACATATCTGTTGTCTTCGGTCGATATTCGGCCTTAAGTCACTATTTGCAGTAATAGCTTAACATTATTTCATGAAACATGTTTTTGTTCATATAATATCAAGTATGGTTAAGTCGTTAGTTTTGGAGAAATCTCTGTTATGCCGTATATTTCATGTTCTCCTACAAACTGCTCACGTCTAAGTTGTATTGTTTCACAAAATCTGAGAGCAAGAGACTCGGGAAATGAGTGTTAGCGAGAACTACGAGCAGTCGAATGTCGTTTGAAATATAAGAGGGCTCAGAGTCTATTGTATGGCGATTAAGCGCTGGCAGTCGTCCTTACTTTTCATTGCACTTTCACATAAAACCATGTTCTTCATAATTCAATGGGATTATTGTTACACCAACATTAGCTTTCGACTAATATTATCGTCTTTTTTACGTGACGTGAAGATAATATCAAACATCTTACTTTTCACGTAATGCACAAACGTGAAGAAACACAAAATTATCTAAATTAACAACTGTTCAAAATCATATCAAATTCATCTTCTTTCCCAATATCTACTTATGACTATTTTTTGGCTCATTAGAAAACCTTAAGTTGGCATCGATTCCAAATTTTCTAAACCCTGACAATTGACTATTGAGACAAAAATTAAAAATTCATTATATTTGATCATAATTTGCCACTATATATATTCTTATCAAATGCCAGTTCTTCTATTGTATGACTCTTTTCTCCTTCAGTTTATCTCTGATGGACTAACGAACCGAATACAAGCGATGGATGCCTTAATTGACGAGCAATTTTTCCGGTATTACTATAGCTATAGAGTGTCTTATGAGTTATAACTTATAAGTGACTTGCAATTCATGCTGTGATCCAATGCCCAGAGGGGTTATGTGATTCTCACCGGAAAATAACTTAAGTTGGGTTCCAATTGCAACAATTGTTCAATGCTTTGCAAAAAAAAGTCGACCATTATATTAGCAAAAGTTTCATTTGACTTCAAATTGAAACTGGAAAGAACTGACTAATGATATGAAATAAAATGGCTTAATTAGGCGAAAAATGAATGGCTTTCCGGCACTGCATAGCTCTACATGTTTCATAAAGTAATTTATAAATTTCTTCCAGAAAGCATTTTACTATTTTTAGCATAAGTCCCAACACTCAATTCAATGCTATTTACAAAATCGGTATCATTTTCATAAATTTGATGCGACATAAATAACTCATTTAGAGCTTAAGATCAGAGAACCTTTTAATAATAGCGTTATTAGTTTGACTCAAACAATAATTGTCTATTTTTTAGATTTAATTATAAGCGCAATTTTATATATTTTGAATATTTAATGAGTTTAATAATCAAAATAATTATTTCTCAGAATAAAATTATTATAAGTTAGAAGAAAAACGTTGAAAAGAATTTATTTTAGGCCTGAAAAGTTCTTAAATGAGAGTTTATTTTTCGGTGATTTTATCAAATAAGAAAAAACTTTGTGAGTACGAAATATTTATAAACCTATGAAACAAAATGAAAGTGAAATGAGTTAACTTAATTTGGAGACTTTGACTAACTTTTATTGTTTATTTATTTGCAAATAACTAAATTTCAGTATTGAGGGAATTTTCTTTCAAAATTCAAAATTTTAAATAACTTTTAAATAATGAATCAGTTCATAAAATCTCCCCTTGTTTTGAATGAATGAGTTTTATATTCTGATTATTAAAAATTTTATGCTAATTAAAATTTAAACATTCAAAAGAGGCTGTATTTGAAAAATAAAATTTATAAAATAGTTTGGACGAGACGTTCAAACATTAAAAATATTCGAGACATAGTGCAGATGTTTTCTCAATAGCTGTCTGTCTGGTGTATTGGTGAAAGTTATAGCATATTTAGACTATTTATATAACATTTTGTGTCTTACGATAAGCTTTCTTTTCGTTTCATATCAATTAAATTATGACCACTCATATCAGTTACAATTTTAAACACTTAGTATTTATTGTGAAAAACAGATATCAAAGAGTTATAAGAGTTGAAAATTCAAAGAGACTGCGAGTGAAAGGAATCTAAGAATAAGTTTGAAGCTGAAAAAAGTATTGATGACATTTACTATCCTACACATTAACACTTTTAGCATAAATCAAATTTAAAGATTATTAAAATGATTTGATAGAAAGTGTAAAAATGTAACTTAATTTTGGCTTTGATTTGAAAACAAATTTTGATGACATATGTGAAGCGCGCGACACAACTGACACTTTATTAGCGGCCTTAAAGTGAAAAAGTTATCTATTTATATAAACAACATGCCCAACATTTAATCAATAAACTTTTTAAACATTGTAATTTAATTCCCTTCATATCATATAATACATAAAATAACAACAAACCAATAACAGAATATTTATGTCAGACTCTATTTTCATATTACAGCAAAGGTTATGAGTAAACCGTAAATTTTATCATTTCTAACCCGAAACTGCACAATAAAATTATATTATTAACTATTTCTCAATATGAACAATATCACCACCACATCAATTATGTTTATTTAGATTTTTACAATTTTCAATTTTTTTGCTTTTACTATTGCTATCATTATTATTATCAGATTTTATCAATGATTCGGATGATTGACATTTTGATGTTTAACTAGAATCTAAAGACTGAATAATTCATAAACGTTTCATCGATAAAATATTACACCAAAATTAACATTAAATAATAAAATACATGCAAATAAAGTTATTGCATTTTTTTAAGAAAAAGACTCAACTAGTGATGAATATGAGAAACAAGTTTTTAAGTTTTACATCAATGAAAATCTGACTCAAATTTACTGATTTATAAAGTTTTTCTGTTATGGTTTACAATAATATACACATGATTTTAAAATGATATACCATTTACTATTGAAATGACTGACACACCGGTGATCTTCGCTAATGAGCCGAAAGAGAATAGAAGTGTTTGAAAGATAGGTTTAATCCGTTTGAAGCGGTTGTTATGATAGTATTGTTGATATATTTAGTAAGCGATAGAAAGTGAATAGTGAGAAGAGTTGACATTTAGAAGAGTCACAAATAAAATTCTGGTGAAGACGGTGTACTACTGGCTGCAGCGCTTGACACGCTTGACAGTGAACCAGAACAATCGGGATGATGACTGTTATGGTTGTTATTGGGTGTGTTCGATGATGTACTGACAATTTGCTGACTCGAAACACTCTGTGGTATATTAATACCTGCTGAGGATCGAACCAAAGTGAATTGTTCGCGATAAAACTCTCTTTCTTGACACACTTTGCCATAAGCAAGTCTTAGTTTGTCATATGCTATCCTAATTTTGTCGTATTCAGCTCTAAACTTGTCAAATTCAACTCTGATTCTTCCGATCTCGCTTTGTTGAACTCGAAGTTTCGCTTCTAAATCAACTCTTTGAGCCAGTCTTTTGGTCCTACAATTTTGTGCATAGCCTCGATTCTTAAGAGTTCGCCGCTTTTGCTTCATTCTTACCACTTCTTCTCGAGGAAATCCATGAAGTTTTTTATTAAGCTCTCTAACAGTCAAATGAATTAGTTGTTCGTCATTTAATAAATCGGATTTTGATCCAGGGTTTGAATAGATTAGATCGCAATCACTATTACTGTGACCATTAATGCCATGACTATGAAATGAATGATGAGAATTAGAATGATGATTGTGTCCATTGTGTCCATTATGTCCACTATGCAATTGATGTGTATGTTGTTGTTGTTGCTGCTGCTGTTGTTGCGTGAGTTGTGAGCCATGGATATCGTTTGCAATTGAATTGTTCACTACATTTGCATTAAGCATATTATGCATCAATCGAGTGTGCATTCCATTTGTTGCAGAATTTAAATGAGAATTATTGTGATTTGACTGCATATCCACTCCATATTCTCGTCTAATATTAGGTGAAAGCCATGGACTATCCATTTCTGGACCGCACTGTCCTCTGAGGTCGAGCGGTCCCTCTTGACTACCAAGAACTCCATTAGAGCCTCCGTAACGCAGTTGTGCCGTAAGCCATGACATAGACATGCTATTGGTGTCATCCAATAACCCGTTATGTTTATTACAGGATTCAATGGCTGCTTGAGCTATAACAGGACTCGACATATTGCTGGCTGAAACGGGTGCGAAAGCAGGTGAAGGCGGCAGAGAATTACCTGAAGGAGAGCTTGTATTGGTTGGAGTTCCCGGAGTATTAGCCGCCAGTGCTATCTGATGTTTCCTATGGTCAGGTAAACCACCATTTAGTTGTGATGACTGATTCATCATAACTCCATGAACTAGTCGTAACTGTTGATCATTTTGACAATTTTGATTCAGATTATTATTATTATTGTCATTGAGGTGACGATTGTTGTTGACAACAACATTCGCGGCAACGATTTTAGCAGTTTCCTGTTTCACCACTTCTTCGAGGTGTTCGAGATCTAGACTCGAGAGATCATGAACATAATCCTCGGTCGACATGGCGCCTGATTCGGAGTCCATGATGGCCAAGGATGGGTACAGAACACTTAACACTGTTGCTTATTTTCTCAACACTACACTCAATACTGTTATTACACTTCTGGTGTTTAGCTTGTGATTAAACCCCAATTGTTTTTGCACTACTCTTTTCAAATGCTTCCCTTTCAAGTTTGATGACAGTTAGAAGAACTAAACTGCAAGAGAAAAGTTTTGCATCAAAATAACCGGCCTTGAAATGCAATTTACTGAAGACGCTCACTTTCGAGTGTAATCTTAGCGCTAGGTTTCAAATAAGTTAACTTACGATATATGAAAAGTCAGGCAGTTATACAAGCATTACAGGCCTGATAAAGACGATGATGTGAAGAATGAGAGACAATAAGAGATAGAATAGAAAGTTATAGTTTAAGCTTACAGTTTAGAGTATTGTAGTTCTGCTTTTGATTCACTACTAACACTATTTTCCCAAAAGGTTTGCCGTCTGGCAGTCAACCTAAACCGCAAGTATAGGGTTCACTGCATGGTTGCTAAAACGGTGCTACATATTATGCAGACAGAGGGTTCGGTAGTTTAAAAGAGAAAATGCGAGCAATAGTACTGAAGGTAATATGTTTGATCAGTTCACTTATCGACAAACAGGCTTTTCGTTTCAAAATATCATAACTTGCGACTATTTTTCTTAATTATTTCTCAGATAGCCTTTCATTAACACGTGTTCACGCACTAAAGTCAAAGTAAAACTTCATAAAAGTTGAACTCAAATTTGTTTAATAAAATTAAATGATGAACTGTTGAAGCGATTCCATCTTTCAATGGTTATAATAATAAAAGTCAAATTTGATTCTGGAAAAGAGTAGATTTTGATGGAAAAAATTGAAAGATTTGAAATTTTGAGGCTAAAAAGTGAAATCAGGCTTTTTAAAGGATAATAAAACTGGTTGAGTGCAGTGGCAGTAAACTTATGATTTTAGCACTCTTTGGGTTTTGAAGCGATATCACAAGCTTTATCTTCAATATTCTATTGATCCCTTGTTTCGCCGTATGGGCAAAGAGTATATTCTGAATGCAGGCTTCACTTGAGTGAACTGCCGATATAAATCAGTCAAACGATGAAAAATATTCGATTGTTTTCCCACTTCTTTAAGCATAACTTATCTCTTATGGTCTACAGTTTGCCTTATTTTTCATTCAGACCGAGTAATACTTAATTTACTTACAGTGTTATGAAATGATAAAATTAGGACTTTGTTTCTCAGTTAGCTCTTTATTTATGCTTTCAAATAAGATTTCTTTAATCTATAACACTTTATAGTTTAACTTCAATTATACGTCTACTTAATAGTAAAATTGAATTCAGATAAAAATAGGATAGTTTTTATTTCCTGCAAAATTTTCACTTTTATCGCAATTCAATTTAGATAACAGTAATAATAAGCCAAAAGTTTGATATTATTATCACTAAAAGTTAATAAATTGAAACACAATATAAAGTTCTACTTGATTTGAATAAATAATCAATTACTTAATATATAAAATAATTTGAATAATTGCAGTCGCATTAAAGTTAAAATAGTTAGAATCTAATTAAGAAAGTTATTTTAAATATATATTTACCGCATTGTCAGAAGATTTGAAAGATGGAAAACTGGCAATAATGGTTGTTTGGTGTTTGATGTGTGCACTCAAATGAATATTAAGTCTTAAGAACGATAACATAGAAATAGAGAGCGACTGAATTGAAGTGAAAGAGTTAAATGAAGTCACAAATGTTGGGTAGTTGTGGTTGTTGTCGGTTTACTAAAAAATGAAATGAGCATAAAGTTAGATTTCATCTTGGGATGAATCCAAAGACAGTTTTTATGAAAAAGAGAAGTTTTTCATCACAAACGCATAGCATATATCACTTTCTTGTTTAAGTAAAAGTAAAGTTTACACTTTTGTGGAGTACTCACAAGTCTAGTCCCTTCAGGAGAAAGTGTGCGTAAGAGAAGAAATAAGAGAGAAAATCGTGAAAGAATGAGACATCGAAATGAGTGAAAGAGATTTTAGGAGCGAGTTTGCTGGGGTCAGCACTAGATATAAAGGAATACGATATGTTTCGGTTGATCGCCACTCCCCTCTCTAATCGAACTCAATTTTGCATTGGGCCAGAAGTGAGAAACTATCAAATAGATTTACGAAAGCTTTCTCTTTCTTACAGCTTTTTATATTCACGTTCAGTAAAGCATTGGAACACACTATGCGACTGACGACTCGGTTCAGCTCTGATGTGATGCAACACTAAAACTGTATATTAGAAAACTTAAATTCTATTTATTCACCCCCTCTCTAACTCTCTAACACGAACACAGGCTTGTGGTGACGCACTGACTGACAGAAGCGGCACTTGTCTTAATGAAGATCCACACTGAAGAAGGACAATATCAAAGATATTATTAGAGGGACTTAACTAAAGAAGTGACGTCTCATCTGTGGGCTGGATCTTAGGGTTTTGCATGAGAATTGTTCCATCACTAACTGTTTAACTCATTTATTAATACATCTTATTATCAGTTTAGTTGAAAAAATGATGATAGCATTGCAAAAGTTACAAAGTGATAAAACTCAGGTACCAGTAATAAAAGTTAAAATGCAAAGTACTTCAGCTTACTGTTAAGATATCACTTATTTTGCATACATTTAATTATATTCAAATTTTTTTTATAAACTAATCAAATTTTCATTCAATATCTTTTAAAAGAAAGAATTCAATCGTTCATTGAATATAAAATCGTTGATAAGTTGTTGATTAATTTGAATAAAGAATGCTATTTCTCTCGTGTGAAGAAACAAAGAAAAAGATAAAATAAACATAATTATGATAATTTCAGGTATTGATAGTGAAAGTGAAAGTAGTATTCATATGGCATTGAATTTGATAAAATTAAGGTTTTTTTAGAATGTTAGAATTAGTTGCATTATTCGTTAAACCATAGCTTATCAATAGTGTTTTCAAATGCATTAATAGTGATTTCAATAGTAAGAATAATACAAAGAAAAATTAATGAAATAGTGTTGAATTGTTTTTTGTTTCCATCGTTTTACAAAAAATAGAGATTGAGTGCATATGTGAAGCCGAACCGATAGTATTCATCATTAATAGCCAGCGGTGACTATGACTCTAACCAAAGGCATATTATCGTAAAAAAGAGCAAAGTTTGGGTCAAACATTATACTAGAGAAGGGGCGAAACATTATAGATAACTATTTTCAAGATGAATGCATTTTTCAATAAATTCCGTCATTCAACATACCATTTGACGGATTTGTTGAAGCAAATAAAAAACATTATAAAAGGTCATCGCATTTCACTGCGCTATGCGTTGGACAAGAAGATAGTGTATAACAGAATATGAGTATAATAAAAATTATGCGCTCACTCGCTCATAGTATGGCCACTCATTCTTCCTAAAGAATTTTCTCCCCTTCCCCTTATGAGACTTGTAGGCGCTTAACTGTAAAAACTTTTAAGTCTCACACATAAACACAATAGTTTACTTATACCAATACTTCATATATACTTCTCAGTGCTCTACTGTTTGGTCACTTGTGTTCAAAACATTTCTGACTATTTTTCAGGATAAATGTGCAACAGGAACAGAGTCTTCATATCTGGATCACTCGTCTCTCTTTCTTCTCTATTTCAGACAAACATTTCTGACTATCTTTTATTATACTGTATTATTCTTCCAATATATCTATACTGTATCACAACTGAATCAAATGCAAGTCTGACGGCCCGAAAACAAATTGAGAACAACAGGCTGTATGAAAAATAAACTTTAAGTCAAACATCGATTATTTTGCAGAATATCTTATGGACACTAAAAGCTTAATGCTATCAAAAGAAAGAGTTTGTATCCACAAAGTTATCTTTAAATGAGTTAAGCTTAAGATCAATTTTACATCGAATATAATGTTTACAAAAATGTAATGTAAATGTTTTATTTTACTTTTCTGAAAGTGAAGCAATGAAACAATTACTCTATTGTTTTAAATTGAAGTAAATCACAGTTTTGCGCAGTATTATCATATGCAGGTTGTTGTGTTGCCAAAACTCTCTAAGTTAGACTCTGAAGCATTACTAATAGGCTGACATCAAAACTACCAATTGTGCTCTCAGAGTCTGTAATAGATCACAGGTCTAAAAGATTCAAATGAACACATAAACAAAGCGAGTCCTTTCCAGGTGAGAAAAATCAGGACTCAAGAATCTAAATAGGAAAACAACTTAAAACATTTGACAGAAAGCAGCAGAGGATGAATAGAGGAAAGAAGCAGAAAGTCTGCAGAACTACAGAGAATCATAACATGGTATCATTCATAGTAGAAAGTTTGCAACATTGAGCAAAGAAAGCTGAGCGTTATATTTCGGTCGAATGAATTTCAAAGTTCTTTTGCTCTCATCTTTACACAAACAGGAGAACTACTCAAAAGTGCAAACGAGACGAGATATCAGAGAAATAGAAGAGAAAGAGAGACGAGTTGAAAGAGAATTGAAATAAGTTCTTCTCAATATATAAGTTTTTGCATAAATTATTGCTAACGTGAGGCCGCACTACTATCCATAAAACTGTCTCTTATCGAAAGCGAATGCAGTATTTATTCTGTTTTTGCTCTGTTTTCACGTTCAATTTGTTCTTACATGAACCACCACTTTTCAAACCGGGGTAGTAAAAAAACAAAGAAAAGTTGTATTTTTTACTATTTTTCAAGTAATGCACACTTCTTCCGATCGCTCTCTTTTCTTTCAATTCAAGTTATGTCTCACTTCACCCAATCTTTAGTTTATGAGTTGAAAATTTGAAAACTTCACCATATTTTCAAACAAAAAATAATGCTATTATTAATTTTTTTCTCAACCTTACGCTAATGTAGACTTAATTTCGAAAGTGTTGTCAATTTAATACTAAATAATAAGTTAATTTTGGTGAAATGAGATGTGTTAGCGGCAAAACTATCTCTTTAAAGAGTTATCCGGCGTTCAGTGTTTACCTTATCTGAACGGTTGAATGTGATCTCTTCATGCAAATTGAAGCGCCACTCTTCACATGTGTGTGATTTAATGGTTATGGTCTAAACTTCTTTTGATAGTTATTGCTGTAATAATAAGATTTGATTTTCATTCGCATTTTTCTGGTGTAGTATAAGTAGGGAATTGTGCTGAGTTAGTGCTAATAGCATGTAAATATATTAGTACTTTAGATGCTATAATAGTTTGGCGGTATTCTACTGAAAGAATGAAGTGTTTGTCCAATTTATGTCAAACTAAATACTGGTTTAAATGCCACAGAATGTGTCTCAAACACTTCAATTTATGACCCGACATGCCTTCTTATCCCAAGTGTATACCCTTTTTCAATTTGTGTAAAATAAGATCACTGTCAAAAAACCTAGCATTTCATTAGTTCGTCGCATCATTCCATATGCATCCTCTTCATCCTCTCTTTTTGGACATCAATCCTGATGTGATTTTATCGCTAACTATGGAAAGAAAGCCTAAATTCTAAGCATTTTTCTTTTTTCCTCTCTCAATAGCTTTCTTTTTAAGACTAACATTTTTGCCACATATTTTACTTTATCATAACTAAACCTCAACTATTCTTTTTTATGGATAAATTGTAAGAAATCATCCGAAGAAAAGACATTAAAGTCATAAATGAATGCAAAAAAGGAGACAACTAAATAGTAGTTGACTGTAAAGCACAATAATATACAGCTAACTATCTTTTCCGACAAGTCTAAAAACAACCTTTGTATCTTTTAAAACTTAGAGGAATATCGAGTAAAGCATATTAAGTTACCTTAAAAGATGAAAGTTTTAAGGATGTCAATCGCGTGATATAAGCGATATATAGCAGATAAAACTTTTAATCAGTAATAAAATTTGGCATCACTTCCTGGCTAATAGGGTTGAGCAGGAAGAGCACATGGAAGGATTGCATAACACGGTATAACACACTAACTTTGTATCATTTATATTATATATTGATATGTAAGAGTGTGTGTCAGTGTGAATGTCTGTTCTATGAATATGAATATTTAATTTTTTAATGATTATCGATTCTCAAAATCAGTTCTATGAATAAGTAATATAAAATCAGTTTTCATAGTGAATGTTTGTAAGACATATTAGACAGACACTTATAGATGCATAAACCATATCATATACAATATATACCATACATACACCACCACCTGTCACATGCAAAACTTTGTGTATGTTATATAATAAAGGTTATTGCCAGTCAAAAGAAAGCGACGAACACATTAGTAGTACCTCAATATTCAATATACGAGTACTATAAGCCTAAATGAATATGAAAATATGTGAAAAAATCTCTAACTTGTAGTACTCTGTCGTACATAAAATCAATAGCATATGTATGAATTCATATTTATAGTTTAGTGTGAAAGCTAGCATAAGTTGAGAACCCAAAAATATATTATATTAGAGTTTGCCCTTTAAGTGTATGCCTAAAAGTCGACCTGTTATTACTTTTCCCGAAAGGCCAATCGACAAGTGAATACATTACTAATCCATAAATCTTAAATAATTTTATACTTTCAAATTCGGGCGTTTGCCTAATCGATAGTTTTATATGAAAAATAAATATCAAAGTTTTGTTAAATCATCAATAATAAGCACATAATAAGTAATATTGAAGTTAAAAGCTTTCTTGTTTAATATAATAAAAATATGTATAATTATTTAATGTGTTCAATGATATCTTGTTCCCTATAATAAAGATCGTTTAGCACTTCACTGGAATATTATATATCGTAAAAACTTATTTTACATACATATCAAATATTCAATTTAGCTTAAAGTGTATTTATTGGATCGCAATTTATATTAATGGCTTCCGAATATTATATAGTTTTGTTCGATATATCAAAGCAAGTCTTTTTGCGTAATGATATAACTTATCATTTTTTGTAAAAATTATGTGCATTAATAATTTATTTGCATTGATCACGTTTCTTACTATTAAAGAATAAGGTTATGCGATAATTATAGATCGAAAATGTCAAAAAATTATGTTTTGTGCCAAAAATAAGTTAAAAAATATAATAAATATATAAAGGAATAATTTATTATTATAAAAATTCATGCGATTATTTTAATGCGAAGAAATTTATACTGATGTTACTCTTATTGATGTTGTTTTTGAGCTAAGCTTATATCGTAACTTAAATGTCAAATAGAGCAAAATAACATTTTTTCACATTTTCCACATTTAATATTTGAAAACGGCTTGACTCGAAAATCAGAATTCCATAGAGGCGTTCATTTCCAATTGATATATAGAGGTTATGGAAAAACTATAAAATGTATTACACATTACACAATCTGTGCATGATTTAAAATATAAGATCATTTTGACGATTGCTTTTGAGAGAAAAGGACAGAAGAGGCATATGCGACAACACGCATACAAATGTGCTTTCAAATAAAATCTATAAAATGTAAGTTTATCTTCGAGTCAAAAATAATATACTAAACTTATAGCAATCATTCTATTTCTCAATACAATTCAAACGAATGCTTGACTGAATATTTTAACTCATGTCAAATTCTGGTGAAAATTGAAAAAATATCGTCAAAATAAGTCTTAGTTTTACTGAAAGTTTTTTTGACATTAATGAATCTCATTCTTATTCGAGGCATGTTTTTCAGCGATAATACATTTGTCTAAATATGCATTATAATTATTATTGTTAACACTCTTTTTTCAATTTAAGTTTAATGCTAATACATATCATACATATCATTAAAGATGAAAATACAAAGTATGACAAAGTTTTCCCTAAAATACCTGTTGCGTAAACGTGTGACAACTTTTAATGTTTGTTTTAATGATTAAATAAGATTTTTGCTTCAAATTCGTGATTGTCTTTAGTGTGAAAACATTCTAATTTTAGTTATGAAAAGTTGATTTGTATAAATACTTCTGAAAAATATTTTATAGCACGAAAATAATAAAAGACTTGTTTTATGAAGAAAGTTAGCAATTATTGTAGCGCAACAGCAATAGGGCAAACATTAAGATCTGTTTTACAACGCTATATATTATTATATAAGTTAAAAGCGGCGAAAATAGAGAGTGAGATAGAGAGCAAATTTGAGTGTAAAATGTCTACAGAAGTCAACTTCATTTGCGACTTTCACAACATCATTATACGAATTATTTTCGGTTCTGTACTTCGCAAACAAAATTTATAGCAGTGGTTGTAGAATAGGCTTCGAAATCAAAGCCTGAAAACCAAAATAAAGAGCAAACTAAAGGGCCTAAAAAATCAACTGATGATTAGATCGAGTCCATAGACGCCAATGTCCGGAAGTAATGAAGAGAATTATGTATAAGGGGTTGTCTTCTCTTCCGTCTATTTCTCTATACATCTTTTGCATCGACACTAAAGCAAACTTTGCTTCAATGCTTCTTTACAAACAGCATTCAATGAAAGAGTGACTATTACTTACAAACCAGTCGACGAATCGGTGAAATATATTCTGTCAAATTGACGAATTTGGTCGCACTAAACACTTGACATATGTAAAAGCAAAGCAATTGCTCCAAAAGTGATAAATATTACTCAGTCTTACACTAAAAGCTAACACTATTTACTTCAATTGGAAGAGTTTAAGTCTATCTGTGTCTCACTTTTAAACCTCTTAATTTCATCCCTATCCCCACTCGTTTTGGAAAAAAATCCATCTTTTGAATAAGAATTTGTTAAAAGTCCAACTCATTAAATAAGTCGACAACCATGAAAATTCTTCCCAGAGAATAACGTTAAGAAATGGTTAAGCAGTGCCAGTCCTCTACACTATATTACATTACAAATTGATAAGACTTGTGTCTCAAATAGATTCTTCATTCAATCAGACAATTAATTTAAGAATTGAATTGCTCAGAAAAATGGGCTCACTTTCAATTCATTAAGTCTAATTAAAAATAAATCTATCATTAATCACTCACTTATAATGGTGAATATTTAGGAAGTTAATCCATTCAAATGAACTTTATAAATCTTATGCTTGTCACTCTCAAATTCACAATTATAAGTCCTTCTATATATCCTTTTTATTCTATTCAAATATTTTACTAAATTTTACCAAAAATTCGTTTTAATGAGACCACAATTATTGATATATAGATCTCTACTTAAATGTATGTTTGAACTAAATGTTCGAATTTTTTAAACTAATTATTTAAACTAGAGGTTTGTGTACAGAAATCAGTTTAAAAAATTTCTTCACAATTAGTTTAATCATGAAAATACCGACACCTATAATATTATACAAATATTAAGGCTTTGAAAATCCCTTTCCTGATTCCCGATGATAAACATGAGTTCAAATCTATTACAATTTACAACTGATTCATTAGTCTAAAAAGTTTGAAGACCTGATGAAAAATTAAAATACAACTAAATTAGATTCTAAAGTTGGTTTTGACACCTCGGACTGTATACTCATTAATCAATGTCAAATTCATGTCATTCCTTTTTATTAGTCCCTCTTTGAGAACAGAACCGAAACTGACGACTGACTCAATGAATAATTAAGTGATTGAAAGCAAATAATTTGAAATAAATAAAGAATCAATTAAGAGTATCAGTAGTAATGATGGAATGAATTTTCTCATTCGGAAAGTAATATTTCCATATTATCTAACATTTTAATACCGTTTTCAAACAAGAGGTACAGAAATGGGTAAATACATTACTTGAACATTTGAAGTGTTCGATGAAATAATGTATTATTTTGGAAACTCAAGAGTAGACTTTGAATGAAGATTTTACACTTTAATCAATTTTCAACAACTTGAATATTAGCTTAAAGTTCAATATTATTTTGTTTAATTTGTGTTATTTAAAAGATTTGATAATTATTCAAATAAAAAATGCAAAATTTGTTATTACAGATATTCATTAAAATTATTAGTAAAAGCTTTAAAGCGGACATAAGTGTAGTAATGCTGAAGACAATGAAAACAAGCGTCACATCTTTTATGGTGAACAAAAATAGCACACAACTTAACTTACCATTTCCTGTACCAAAACACACACACAAATAAGTTATACCCTTATAGTTGGAATGAAGCTATATATCACTCATCGTTCCAATTCTTCTAATTTTCTTTTCTGTTCAGTTTTTGAGCAGATAGAAAATGCATATCTAGAGTGAAAGCAACGATTAGCCGAAGATATAAAACAATAAACTATTATTGACGAACCCATGAAATTAAACTTATTTTAGTCCCTAATATACAACTTAATTATTTTGAAAGCACTTACAATCGAATTGATAGCACAACAGAGTCTTTTGTGAATATTTGAATAAAAATGCTATTTTATTCGCTTCGCTAATGCTTTGGCAAAGTCCTCAAAATTACTGACGGACAGTATTAGAAGAATAAGTGAAATGAGTGAATGATGAATTGAGCTCAGACTCTAACTGTCTCTATTGTTTCTATAATCTCATTCTCATTTTCCTATTACACAATAAGCTCATATTTAAGAATAGAGTGACAAACTTTTTAAAAAAGTGATTTAAAATAGCACACGAAGTAAAATGAGCCCTAACCTAACCTCAAACTATGCCTCACACGAGAGCTGAGACGATAGTAGAAGGGGAGAGAGAGAGAGAGAGAGAGAGAGAGAGGGAGAGAGAGAGAGATTATAAGTTCTTTCCTCAAAATTTGAAAAGCAATCCTCAGTTAAACTTAAAACTTGATGCCATGCGATAAGAGCATCACTCGCATCACTCTCTGATTTTAAAACCAGAAGGCGTACGATTTTCTCGAACCTACAATTTTTCGTTTACACTTCTGTACATACATTTATAAATCAATTGTGAAGTTGTGTTTTTTGTCTTAAACACAGCTCTTCGCAGCTGTTTTCCAAAAACTTTATGGAATTTAAAATGAAGCTCAATATGAAAGTTGTTGCACTCGTTGTCCATTTTCTGGTCAAATTAAACGTCGAGACTTTCAAAATAAGCCCCAAATCGTTATATTCAAGCTATATATATATATATATATATATATATATGACTTATACATGACATCTCTTACTGCTATTTGTCTGCGATATAATTATATTTTTATTTTGAAGATTTGAAAAATGAGAAGTAAAGACAAATTCCATTTAAGAGAATGCAATCAAAATTATTTTGATAGTATTGCTTTCTTTTGATGGAATTCACAATAATTAATTATTAAAGAATATAACTTGAGACTAGTTGTTGGGCTTAACTGTGTTGTCGACACGGGAAGTGTCATCAATATATATAGTATGAAACAGTGATTCCTCATCACTCATCCACTTTTGTGGCTAAAGATTTATTCTGAAAAACGCTATGCATTCAGTTTATGGTTCTGCAAATTCACAGACAGTACCACTACATGAGAAATGTTATAAAACGTGTTACCCTTTCTTACTTCACACTTAACAATCATCAATTTATGTCCAGAACAACGTAACACTTTCATGTGCCTAAAAAACACTTCGAGATTATAAGACGTCGAGTATAGCAGAGCGGCGCGAATCCCATCTCTTCTAAATTTCTTTCACTTCCTCTTCAGAGAATTGAAAAGCATTTAAGAAATAAAACTGTCTGTTTGTTGGCCGCATTTTATGGATTTAAAGTAGATGTCTATCTGCATATCTGCTGCTAATGTTTTCATTTTTGAATGTTATTTTTAGTTTTATTTGCAGGTCATGCAGGCATGCATTTGTGCGTTCAAACTTAGCCCACGCTCAACACCAATGCATTCAAGTGACAAATTATCTTAAATGTCATATAATATACTCAATAAATGTTACATAATTATCAAAATTGGTTCTATATCAAGGGCAACAGTTTGACTAATATTTTATTAACTGTTGGATATCCTGCGTTTGATCAATAAATTAAGAATTCATTCTTTTCCTATCGATTAAAAAGATTTCCTGTCAAAAACTTGAAGAATAACTGATAATTATTATGCAATCCATTAAAACGCTAAGCAATGCAAAAATGAAAAGTTTCGTAACTTTAATTTTCTATTAGAGAGATTCAATGGCATTAATAAATTGAAAACCTGATGATATCATAAACTGATACAAATCATTGAATGAATGTATTTATTGTTGTTTGAATGACTGGTTGGGCAGCTCTGTGCGAACCTTAGTTTGGTAAAGAAGCTCTTTTTCAGGGGATCACAAAAGGGGACGTATTGGCCGAATACTAGTATTTCGACTGCAAATATAGACTATAGTCAGTCAACATTATGGGAAATTAGGGCTAATTTCATTAGAGAACTTCACAAATGTCTGATATTTAGATAGAGATTCAATCTAAATAAAATTTATCTATTTGGCAAACTTTACTGTTGTCCTCAACAGTATAAGACTCTTATTTTCTGGTTCCAAGTTTTGTAATCTAATCAGACTTAAACTGACAAATGGCTATTACAGGAAACTTGTCTCTCAAAAATTATAAACCATGACTAAGAAGACAAAAATTAACAGAAATAAGAGAAGACGATAAAGTGAGATAAATTATTACAATCAATAAAAGTGTTGGCGCTTCAATTGTGTTCATATAGTTTACATCGACTTAACATTTACTTTTTCTGATCTCAGAGCTATCATGAATATCAGTCTTATATAAGTTGTACTCATCAAAAATGCCTTAACATGGGGTTAACATTGGAGTCGGGAAAACAAGCTTCACATCCATTCAATAGGTTTGTTATCTGTTTATCATTGATGTAATATAAGAAGAATACCACACTTGAATCAGATAAAACACATCTTGAGATGCAGTCGCCGTTGAATATATAAATGCTTTGCTATAAATGATGTAATTTTGTCGTAAACCAGAGTTATCATGATTTCATGCTTGCATAGCTGTATACATGAGACTTAATGCCAAACGTCTGTCTTCGGAGACAACGCATTATATTGCAATTGCAATCAAGTTTAAAACTCTTCTCTGTTTAGCCGCTTTTGAGTGAAAACACATCAAAAGATGGGACCAACAAATTCCACGGTACAGAACCAGTTGTCGCTCCGTTGCTCATTTCCATCAGATAACAAGTGCCATTAGTTAATGAGTGCGTTCGCCTACTTTTACCATACAATTTAGCTCACTTTTATCATTTCTCTCAAAAAACTTTCAGTTCACAATATCATAAAAGCTTGAGTACAGCCTTCAATTTATTATTCATTTAGATACAGGTATACCACAATATTTTCTATGCTTATTTCCAATTATCAAAGTTTTCAAGTCTTAAATTGTCATGTAATAGATATTTCAAACAATGTCTTGTATGTTATATGAGTAACTTTTATGTTCATCTTCTTAACTCTCATCAATTAACATGAAGTACAGTACAAATAATTCAATGGCATTCTTTGTTTCACTTTTGTTTTCAGAGAAAAAGCTGGAACACAACATTTCATTGTGAAGCTATAGAGTAAATACACAAAAGATGACTAAAAAGAAAAAATTGCATTTCACTGTCACTTGAAATTTGTCCACAAGATTTGTAAAGATTTACTATAAAATTCCTTTTGATTATACTTCTGTTTTTATTCGTAGTTTGTATTCAAAGCAACTTCAAAAATATAAACATATTTTAAATTTTATAAAATCAATGTTCAGACCTAAGAAAATCATTTTTTACAAACTTTAAAATTTGAGTAAAATTGATTCACTTTTTTCATATTCACAACAAATTCTCAAGTTTCTCAATATTCAAAACTCATAAACTTTGAATGGATTTGTGTGTGACTTCATCGAAAAACATAAACTTCAATAAAGATATACATTCAAAAACAAATGTAATGTATTTATAACCTTTAATGCAAAAAATTAAAACATTGATTCAAATCGTTGTTTAATATATGAATTAAAAATATCAAGAACGGCACTTTTGAAACCTTTATTCAATTTCATTTTCAAATAAGTTAACTAACAATCTATGAATCAAAGTTAGAACTTTAGCTTTTTCTAACTATTTTACTATCAAAACTGTCT
>JAQFXV010000345.1:0-24838 GCA_034694065.1 Camisia spinifer
TCAATTAATATTGAGAAAACTAATTTTAAATTTCTCATAGGCCTTGAGCCTGATTCCAATGAAGTTTGAAACTATTGTCTCTTATTTTATGTATGATGGTTATGATTTATGCATATTTTTATACTAGCATATCAATTTTTTTTCATTTAAAATTTAATTTAATAATACTAAATCATTATATGCATAAACACATTTGAGAAATTTTCAAATAGTTCAATTTCCAATAAATGTATTTCGAAATTATCAATCCAATATTGAGCTTTCAGTCCAATTGAATAGATTTTATTGTAAAATTTGCTTTAACTAAACTCTTCAAATAAAAATTCCATTTATTCCTACTTTTAACTTAAGAAATATTTGAAATATTTTTTTTTATAATTTCAAATCCTATGCAAACCCGAAGCTCAGGAAAACATTAGGTTTAACATTTTGGTGAAAAACCAAAAAAATCAGTGGAAACCCTTAAGATTTTAAAAATGGATTATTTATCATTCATGTTCATTGAATAAGAAGATTTGTGTGGGGTTTAAGTTAATAGATTGAGTGGAGCATATTCATTATTAGGTAAGAAACAGTACTCATGAATAGCAATACAGGTATATTCATCTTTCGAAAAGTATTCATTGTTGCCCTCGAGTCAAATGGCATACTATTATTTAATAGTTTCACTACCAACTCAACTAAAATATATTACTCAACAAATTTATACAGTTTTTATCAAAGAATTAAACTTTGGTTTCGCTAAACATCAAATATCACTAGTATTCGTGCAAAAGTTTCAAAACAAGTTTGTCTATAAGTTTAAACATTGCCGAATTTTCAAAATTCAAAATAAGCATACGGAAAACATGCATGAAAATAATATAATTCATCTTATCTACACAGAGTTATGAATTTTTTAGAATCAATCTTCATATGTCGGATAGAGCAGTACTAGTATTCATTTCACTTGCATTATATCAAATCATTTCATTAGGTATTTTACAAACTATTGAAACTTTTTATCATGATTGGGAATTCACTCTATGCTTAAATTCATTTGAAGAATAATCTAAAAATGTTTTAGTAAAGTTTTTGTGGTAGTTTCAGTTGAAGATTATAAACATGAATAATTTCTATGAATTAAGTGAACATAATTGAAAGCCTCTGCAGTTATTTACAATCAATTCACAAAAAAGTTAAGCTTCAATGATGAATGTTATAAATCCTTATTTTGAAGTTTGAGAATTAATATAATTATCTCATATCTTATATAAATAGAAAACATAAATTATTTTTAAGAAACCATTATTTATTAAAACAAATAAAAAATGTAAAATTATATTTGCCTTCGCGTCTCAAAAGTCTTCTTTTGGAGAAGATATTTTTGAAAAGCATTAAAAATGCGATTTATATTTCAATCATTCAAAGTTGTCCTGATTTTGCATTATATTTTTACTCATACTTAGGAAACAAACTCACAACGCCTCCAAAAGTACAACACTAATTGAATTTGATTGAGATCAAAATTTTGATAAAACATTGATTAGTCGAATTACTTCGCGTGAAAGTGAATGATTTCCTATATTACAAGTGTTTAATTTTTAATTTTAATCAACTTTACTGTACTTTTCTTTGTTGAAGAGTTTTGAGAAATTGGTATTTCCATTGGAAACTCAAACTCTTGGGCTCCCGAAGAGCAGGTATTGAACCTGCGCTACTTTATTATAAATAGAAGTCGGATATCTCTCAGACTATGATTACTCAAATTATTCTGTTCCTGAAATTGGTTTGGCTTTAATACTAATATTGTGACATTAGTCTCAATAAACTAAATTGAAATATTGTTTAAATTTATTGGATTTAATATTTGAAAATAGTGTTAGTGTAAATTGTGTTATATTGTGATAAAGTTACTCTAATATTTTTCAAACTTTGTAAGTTCTATTCAATTAAAAATATTTGGCAAAAATACTAATGAAACTCTTATGTTTCGAAAGTATTTAAATGACATTTCTCAAAAATTTGATCGATTATTTTCAAAAGTTTTTATGATAAGTTGAGAAATTAAAGTTAACATGTTATTAATTTGAAAAGATCACAAATTTTTCAAGAGTGCATAGATCTGATAGACTCCATAAACTGGAGTTAGACTGACATTCACTGATTCATCATTTAAAATGTTAGTTTCTTTTGACAATGAAGCAGAACAAGTTCGTAACTTTCCTCTCACCTAAAATGTGAGTCCCCTATAATTGAATGCAGAACTGCAACGAAGAACGATTAGTTTTCTGTACATTGAATTATTGAAAATGCGATGAGATTTTATGCGACTGTGTTTTTATTTTTGATTCCTTTGCTAAGGGAAGAGTTGTAATATTGGTTATGCAAAACTTATATAAGGCCGCGACACACATAAACAATCGGCATATTCGAGTATAAGCATCAAGTTTGCTAACTATTGGCTCACCTCCCACTTCACCTTGTACTGTAATCACAATAAATTTTGTACATCTTCACGGTTGTAGGATTCGTCTCTCAATAAGATGAACGCTTCTCTTCGTAGATGTAATGGGCCTTTGAGTTGTGTGCAGGCAATAAAGTAATAAGTGTTTTTGGCCGTATAAAACCGGACCAGTATATAAAGGGTATAATTTGGAGCCAGATATGCATGAGTTAATAGTGAGAGACAAAAAATTACAGAACATATTAGCGCTCTGGCCATCATTGGATTTAAAGGTTCATATGTTCGCTATTAAACTTTTTACTGATGCCGACAATGGCGTCTCGAAATTCGCAATTAACTTTACCAATTGATAGACCAAGTCGTATATCTCATCGCTTCAAACATTCCAACAATACATTATTATCTTCAAAACTAATGGAGTAAAAGTTCACACGCTCTCAACACTACCTCAAAGTCTTAATAATAAAATAAAAAATATTCTAAAATTTACTTAAAAAATAAGTTTAACTTTCATTTCACAAAATTATTAGAAAATATGATCAAAATGAAATTTCATGAAAATTTTAAAGCTAATCAATAAAATTGCAATTTTAGAACTATTTGAAACATTTTAATTTTAATATTTCAAAATATTTGCTTAACGTTAGAAAATGAATTTAAATTAATTCTATAGAAGCCTTTTTGAATATTTACAGTTGTTGAATGCAAATCAAATTGGATAATAAAACTCAATAGTATTTATGTTTCGAGTTAATCATATGAATCCTTAGGCAAAGTTAAAGCAAACACATAATTATCATTAATTCTCTCAACTTTGAGATTCCGACCATTTTAAAAAACTTTGTTACTTATTTGAATGCTTCAAATTCAATGAATATAAATTATGCGAATTTAAGATGATAGTAATTTTTGACTATAAATTCTGTTAAAAAGAATTCAAAGTTTAGTTCATTTTTTATATCTTTATTTTCAAGAAATGCTATTACATGAGATTTTATTCAAATTGACGAAAGTTTTTATTGATAATGACACTAATTAAAGCTTTTCACTTAGTTCTGATCTGATCAAAACCTAAAAAAATACTGATAATAGGTTTGAATAAATACTTCACTAAAAAGATAATTCAAATCTCATCAGAACATCTTTATTTGAAGTAATTTTGAATTTAATTTTTTCAATTATTTTTAATAATACTGTTTTAAGTTATGTTTTCGTCGGCTTATAAAATTCTCAAATTTAAAAACCATTGTCTAATACTTATGCAAAACTTGTAATTATTTATTCAATCTCGAGTTCCAAAACTCGTCAGATTTTCTCGTTTATTATTTATTATTTTTTGTGTTTTTTATTTCCAAGCAGTAAATGCTATTCTTTTTGGTTAATATTTCAACGATTTTTTTCGATGATCACAGTTGGGAACAATTCTTCCTTGTAATCAAATATAAAATGCAATTTAAGGTATTAATTTTATTTATGCTAAAATTTTATGGATAATCATTAGGATTTAGTCATTCATTCAGTTTTTATGTGATAGAAAAGTAAAATTTTCTCTAACTCTCAGTTTAAAAAAAAGTTGATATAAAAATTTTACATTTGAGTTATGTTTGCTTTTTAACTAAAGACAGCTTAAGATCTTGAGAAAACCTTAAACAAATTGGACTATAAAATGTTTTTAAATTAAATTTTAATATTGAAAAGCTTAAATTTTTCATAGCTGTCACTAATTTTTCAATAATAAGATTTTTGAAATCGAAAATAATTTATAGGTGTAATTTAATTAGATTTCAAAGTTTAAGGCGAAAAATATCGAACAGCCCAAAGCATTGAAATGCTGATCAAAGATAAATGCTATAAAACCTGAGGAGAACTTGCTTTAAGATAACGAAAATTGAAATCTTGTTAACAAAAATCTATATTATTAATCAACCACTAAATAGAGTGAAATGTGACAAAAAAGCCCAACGGGTAATATAAAATTCGTGATTATAAGTTAATTTCATTGCCATTATTCATTGGCTGATAACAAAATGTCAAACACATCGATACGCATGATTCTCTTCAATTTATTATATCGTAGTTTGTTTTGGATATGCTGTCATTTAATATAAGTTTAATAGTATAGAATCATGAGTTAGCTTCAGTACAATTTACTCAAATAGAGTTAACAACTTGCTAACTATAGTCAACAACTTCAACACTTAGAACTCATGTTATTTATATAAAACATGTCTCGTTTTAATATGTTTTGCAAATGTGCACAACCTTTTTTGCATCGCATTGTACTTTACATCAATTGATCAAAATCAACAAAAATTGGTCAAACTCAAAGTTCAAGTAGAAATAGTAATCTTATATTTGTTACCTTTTTTAATCAAATAGTTTGCTGGGGTTCACAATCACTACACCTCTAACCTCTTTTGTTATAAACATATCAACTCTTTTATCTTTCAAATGAGACTTTTATTTAAATTCCTCTTATAATGAATAACTATTAGTGTATTACCAGTACATCACTTAAAAGTTTTAAAATATGTTCAATCGATTGAATAATTGAATGAAGTTTTTGATTTGTCGATAAAAATCATATACAGGTAGAGTTTATCATTTAATTTATCTAATTTTGTTTCTATTAATCTATATATTTTGCGCATGTCTTCATTTGTTACTCAATAATATTAAGTTAATATTGAGTACAATCAGAGGAGTTTGAATTGAAATCAAAGTCATAAGTAATGGTGTGCTTAAACTATCAGAACTTTATTATCAATTATTAATATCAAATTTGGAGTGTACTTGTATTGAACATTGAATTATAAGAATGATTGGAGTAGTTGTAACTATAATCTGAAAAGTAGCCCCATTAAACCTAATCATAATTACTATATTAAAGAGTAATTTTTGTATAAAAAATGTTCGATAAAGTCTTATACAAAAAGGCACACTCAAAATGAAGTGCTTACACAATAAGGACATTCTCAATCTTGGAATAGAACAATTTAATTTTATCGCTGTGTCAACATTTAATTGTTCTCCTATTATGATATGATATAAAGTATTTTCGTGCTATTGAATAACAGCAAAGCGTTGAAAGTCTCAATAACTTTGAGGGGGAACTGATTTGAGCATCAAATCAAATAATTTATTTGTCTCACTCTATCTTTTCTATGATTGCAGGGATTAAACATTTCTAGTCCAAAATATTCTCATAGAATACCACACAATTACTGCTGTCATCGTTTCTATTTAATTATTTTCTTCATAATTATCTTACAAATAAGTGTGCATCAGTTGCGTGTGTTTAGAGCTAATTGATGTCCTTAACGCGATAATTGATTAGAAAATTACACATTCAGTTAATCGTGTGAATACTGAAACACTTTTCCACTGGTTTGCTCACAAAAGTTGCTTCTCTAAGGTATTCATTGCATTATAAAGTGTTAAAGACCGTAAAACTATAAGATAGACTGTATAACTGTTAGGTCATTCGGAGAATTCTTCAATCTTTCATTTCACACAATTACCTTCTATTAGATTTCTTCTTTAGATGAGGTTTTCATTCTATGGAGAGAAAGGCGTTTTCAAGTACAGCATTTTCAATCACGCATCTCTTCAATATGAAACATATGAAACTAGTACAGGAAGTTTTGACTACAAGTCATGAAATCTTTAGTATAGATTTATTTACTTGCATGAAAATAATATTGCTTATCGCTAACTATATATTTAATATAAGTTTTGGAAATTTGTGAAAACACGCTCTTTCATATCAAAAAATAAAAGGAAATAAAAAAAGATCGCCAGCCAAACAAAGTCTAAACAAACTTTTGGCCTAATTTTTTTGCATAGAGTACCAGCTTTTGAAATTATTAAGCTTTTATGAAATAACTCCATTTATATTATAATAATTAAAACGATAAATTAGAACTCCTTCTAAATAAATACAGGTATTCTAGCATTTGAAAGTTCTTTTGAAAATGAAAAGATTTCTTTCCATTTTCAGTATATTTGAATCAATTATAACTTTGAATATAATAATTTGAATACAATAATGCATAGCAAAAAAACAAACGAATTTATTAAACAAATTGGATTAGATAAATTTTAATTTATTCCAAGTTAATTGTTTTGCTAAATCTAGAATATTTAATTTGAGAACTCGTTGATTAAAAAAAGATGATTCATGTTTATCTTAGTACTAGATTCTCATCAATTGAAGCGTTTTTTGAATTGAGAGATACTATAAATTTTTAAAATCGAAATCAATTTGATAGGGTTTTTGAACACGCAAAAGTTATTTGAGTTGTTTAATTGTTAGGCTATCACTTAATTTGGTCTAATATACTGTTCTTCCTGTTAGTCAAGAAGAGATACTATTCTAGAAATTCATATAACATAATGAAAGATATAGCGAAAACCTGTTAGACGAAGAGGTAGCTGAAGCAACACATTGTTAATCAGTACAGTAATTATTCTTCTCAGTCTTACATATTGATAGATGAGTGTAAAACTTTATTTTGAAGCATAGATGCCTTTGCTGTGCAGCACTTGAATGATTTGAATACAGACCTATTGCATGAAGTGGTGATCTTAGGGACCATTTTTCGTAAAATGTTGAAACATAAACTAATAGTTTATCATCCATTCTCTTGGATCTCATCCATTCTCAGGCTCTCAAAATTATATCTCAACTCAACCTGGTTTTATTAAAACAGGAATCTTGATTGGCTGTGATATTCTTCAGTAGGCGGTTGTTGTTTCGAAAAATGTTGTGTGCCTTCATTGTCTTGCGGAAACTTTTGTTCAGAATGTTTTCTAGCCTTTTAATGTTTTGGTAGCTGTTATATCGCTACTACTGCTGCAGCTGTACTCGTATTAATTGACAAAACTTTTTTCTCCTAAATTGAAAATACTATTATTTGTTTTTGACTGAAAAAGTGTTTTAGTATTTAAAAGTTAACGGTATTGATCTGTGAAACTGAATCTTTTTATGGACTTTTGCTCAATTTAAGTGTACCGACTAAGTAAAGCCTGAGGCAAAACCTCTTGTGGTGCTGGGAAGTTTTGACTTTTGGCTTCCTGCCAATACATGCCAGCATATATTTAATAGCAAACTTGGTCTTCTATCAGTTGATATGTTGCGGCGGTGGTATACCAAACATCAAACATACATTATGCAGCTGTAAAGGTAGTGTAGCTGTAAAGGTGCGTGCATTTCACTTGCGTGTTTCAATAACATTGCGGTTGCATTAAGGGTTGTCGTGTGTATGTGTGTGCCTTTTATGTGTGAGGGCTATATTGTGCTCCTGCCTTTTCAACTATAACTGGTGTCAATTCAATTCTTAATTTGTTATCAGATTTATTCTTCTCCGAAAAACTATTTCATATTTATTTATATTAAAGCTTTCATTTACGTTTCAATAAATTATTTTTGTTTTTGTTATACATCAGAAGAAATCACTTTCAATTGCTTTGTTAATTCTGTTTCAGCTCTTTTGAAGTTAATTTAAATGGATTTTATTGTATAAGTTAAATGATAAGAACCCGAACATTTGTTCTGTTATTAAACCTCTAATAATCTGATATAAAAGTTTTAAAAAGTGAACTTTCCTTTAGAAACTTGAACGTGAGAATCAATTTAACAATAAGAGAAAGCTTAAGATAAATAGTAATAAAATTTGAAACTGATGGCATCTCCGACTTCGTACGATGTAATTCAGAATGAATCAGTTCATCACTCATCGCCTTATTCACATTGTGATTCCAATATAATAAGCCAACTTTCACCATCGAGAACGTCAAATATACCACAGCATAACACAGATCCGGGCACTCCGAACAGTGTGTATAACATTTATAATGAAACTTCTGGAAGTCCTGGAACTTCCATAGACTGGTCATACCATCGCGAACAAGATTTGGGATACCCTTCAGAACATGAGGTCTCGAGTCCATCGATGGGACTTTACGGTCATCAAAATATGAACGAAGAAATGGGTATAACTGGAAGCCATTCTCATCATTTAGTAAAACTGAGTGGCAATCAAATGGTGAAAGGTGTGGGTCGCGGTGGTGGCAATATTACGGGTCAGATTGGTGTCGAACAACGCATAAGAAGGCCTATGAATGCATTCATGGTTTGGGCAAAAGCGGAAAGAAAAAGATTGGCTGATGAGAATCCTGACCTGCACAACGCTGATCTCAGCAAAATGTTAGGTATGGTCTCTTTGATGCTATTTTAGCTTTTATTCAAGCATACAATTGGGTGCGTCTTTAGTGTCTTACATGTTCTGTATGTATAAACTGTAAATTGTAGTACAGCTCGCTTTGAGCGCTCAAAAAGTTTTCCAATTTCCTCAACTCTTATGAGTTTAGATAAATAGAAAAGCTATTGAAAGACTATTTTAGCGTAACAGGTGTTTGCTATTCGTATTTTTCGAAATTATTTTTGCACACTTCGTGACGAAGTTTATGGGGACTGACGTAAAGCGTTGCAATTTCTCAAAACATTTCTTATAGCTAAGCAGCAGGTGCTAACCTTGCATTGCATAATAATATTAGATCTACTGTTCCTCTGGCAAGGATATCATGTGAGGCGTCTTAGGCTAAGAAAAACGAATACATCTAACTGTTGCTTTGCATTGTAATATTTGTGCACACAATAACCGGTTAGGAGTCCCTATTCTTGCCTTTGCAGAGAATTGCCTCACATGCAAACTCACTTCAATCATTCTATACTTCATATTTTGGTGGTCAATATTAAAAGAATCTCACATAATTCAAGGCCAACAAATAGCTAAATCCTTAACTATTGCCGTCAAACTGTAGAATCAGTCTCTAATTATACATTATGTCAATGATTGACATCATAAAAATATAGTTTTTCCAAAAACTACTGGTATTTCAGATGGATTCTACTGATACCAAAAAACAAATCACTTTCGCTAGAAGTGCTCTCTCACTAACTATTGAGGACTTGCAAATAGTGGGCATAAGTCTTACTTTTAATCAGTAATTGATGATAAATTGGAAAATTATCGCTTTCATGGTCTTTTATAATTACTGTAGTTTCCAATTAATTTATTCTGATAATAGAGTAATCCTTATAATCAATCCATTGTTTCTACTTTTATTGTTCTCATATTATCTTTGCTTCAATTCTGATATCAAGTTAATCCCGAATATAAAAACTACATCTTATGACACCGTTGTATTTATCTTATGATACCATTTGTTAGACTATAATATTCTATACAAATATGTCTTTACAATCAATTTAAGTATAAGACTTAAATTCCATTTATTTTGGTCACATATTTCCATCGTATTGTTTTTGATTCATTTTAAAGTATGTCTTAAATGGGTTAACAAATGACTTTGTGTGTGACTTTTATAAATAATAAGCAATTTTAATCTAATTTTTCATCAAATTAATAAATTAAATCTTTTTCAAGATCTAAGACATGAAGAAGTTTATCATTATTTAATAGTACATTGCTTTGCATATACCTGACCAACAATTATCTCTCTTTCTTTCGCTGTTAAAGCTTTTCGATCAATGTCTCAATACAAATATGAAATCATTGATTGTTTCTTCAAATTAGTTAACTTTTTAATACTTAAATTCGTGACTATAATGACGTCAATAGTTAACTAATTTTCGACAATTCATTAAAAGCAAATTAAGCTTATTCTGTATAAGACTAAACCATTTCCTTATTGTAGTTTAAACTCATATCTCGTCAAAGAATTAGCGATTAATTTTCTCATTCTATAATCTCTTGTTTTTCTCACTGATTTTTTCTTCTCTAAGACAAGATCCAAAAGCGTAAGCAATTTAACAGCTATTTCTGACACGAGATCTTTAACTCTACGCCAGTTCTCTTATATATAGATAAAAAGAATTTTAATAATTTATACTCTCATTTGAGTAATAAATAATAGCTTTAAACTGATTTCTCTAGAGTTATAACCGAATACAGCCATTGGTCTCTAATCGAACTTGACCTGTACTTCATTTGATTTTATGCTAAACAATAATTGCCTAATTTTCTAATTTCCATTATAGCCCTAAGCAGTTAAACCCATTATTATTACACAACACTAACTTAACTTATAATTTGTTATTGGTTGAGGAACATTCATTTTTTGTCTAACAGTGATAATTACAATCAAGAACTCAAAATAATTTTCAAATATTTTCCTTTTACTTTTGCATCTGGAGTGAAAATCATGAAAATGTATGATTAATTAAATTTTTAATAGAAGTTCAAATTTGTTTACACTTAAAAACGAGAAATGTTTTACTGATCATTGTCTTTAGGAGGAAACTCAATATATTTTCATTTCATCTGTAATGTCTGAATTTATAGTATGCATCCTTTTAACCACAAAGAGATCTTTTTGAAATTAAGGATTTTACTCTCCCTCTGTTTCAAAAAATGAAAATTCGGTAAAAAACAGTTGAATATGTTTAAACATGGCGACAAAATTGATTAAAAATTAGATGTTTGTTTCCTTTTGAAATTAAGAAAATTAGTTTTAGTAGTATTCCTGATAGTATATTATATTCTAAAATTTTCAACTATTTAAGGAGAAATCCATTTATTTCTTCCTTTCAATAATTTGAATTTTATTGGATAATAAAAATGTGATTACAAGTAATGCTAAATTCAATGAAAGAAAAATATGCTCAAAATTCATAGAATTATGCGATCATTTCTTCAAGTTTATGGGATTTTAATACTTGATTGTAGTTTTTCAACATTTAAGGGTTTTCCTGCTTCTCTTGATTAAAAAAAAAGTTATCTGTTAAACGCTTGTGAATAAATAGGATTGAAAAAATGTATTCGTTGTTTTTACTGACGTTTTTCAAGTTATATTACGCTCAGTTTATCACTATTAACTAATTTGCATCTAATAGGGTGTAACGAAGTGCTCTTTTTGTCATTGAAACATTAGACTGGAAAGTCCATTTGTTTTACATAATAAATATACAAGTAGTTTTCGCAATTGTTTTTATATAGGCTTATTATAAACAAACTTCTCTCAATTCAATATTTAAAACAATATTAACATTCAAGATGTTCACGAGGCATATAACTTATGTCTTACGTATTCTCAAGCCTTCCTTAATTTCATAAACAGCAAAATAGCTTCTCATTAATAAAAATAAAACTATTCAAAAACAATGAGAGAATTAGAGAAATTGATAATAACTTATTAAAACTAATTAGGGGTCTATTTAAACATCAGATAATTTATTAATTATGATAAAAATGAGCCATTATATCAAGAAAGTATGAAATCCCTTTCCAAATAAATTTGATATTAAATCTATTACAACATTATCTGATTGAATAGATTTATCTAAAAAGTGATACAAAGTTTATTTCCATGAATAATAACATAACTGATGTTGTAATAAACAGAATATTTTTTGTTAATCACAACAATTCGAATCGCAATAAACCTTATAATTGGTTTCCAGAAATTTCTAATAAATGTTAGGGAAATTCAATTTTCCTTAAAAGATGTTTAAAACAAAATTCTAGGATAATTTAATGTTTGATCAATCAATAGCTGACGAATCAATTCGAAAATAGTTATTTTGTAATTATTTAAGGATTTCAAAATAGTTCGAATTCTTGTAAATTGAGAATTAAATTAAAAGTTTTTGAATTTTTACAAAAACAAATGAATAAAATAGAAAATAAATTATAAACAAAAGTGATAAACATTAGAATCAATAAAGGAGATAAGATTGATATAAAAGCAGTTAATGCTCGATTTATCGAAATGAAGTCTAGAATGTTATAACATATTTAATGATACGATGTTATTAATAATGTTTTAATGGCAAAACGCCCGCTTTATGGGTGCTCACGCTTTTACAAATCACTATATACTAGTAGTTGCAGTACTTGCAGGTTCATTGTTTTGATTTCATTGCACTCTCACAGCTTTTTAGACTCAAATAACTATGCATTTTGGCCGTTCACGAAAAAGCTATACAGCACTGTCTTCTTATTGTTACCACAAGTTTTGGATATTTTTTAACACACCCAAAATGTAAGAAGGGCTAAACCATCGCAAGAGGGTAGTGAACTCATTATTAGTAAGTTTGTCATATCTTATGTCGAACTTTTCTCGTTGTATGAGTTGTTATATCCCTTAAACCAACCAGTTTTGCTCTATTCTTTCAACAATTTTTCAATTTAGCCGAATTTTCACACTTTCTTAAGTTAATGTGGCCTAAAAATTATCTTTTCGTCATTCAAGTTGCAAATCATTCGCTTAAGATTACTTTGAATTTTTTATTCACTATAAATATTTTAGTTTTTATTTAAAATTTTCAAGTCGTGATCAATCACAATAATAGTGCTAAAAAAGTAATGCATGCATAATGTTATCAGAAGATGTATGGATTGTTTTTCCCCTTATGTACACAACCTTCTAGTTTGTGTTTATCTAAAGCTACCGTAAATAATAACAAGGCAACAAAATTGTTAGGGGTCACAGGTGAAGGGAGACCTTTTTCATACTAAATGTCAACTGCAACTTGTTCAGCATCACTGAGAAAATACTCTGCAAATAAAGGAAAATATTTTCAAATTATTTATATCCGATTTGTGAAATTTGATTTTTCCTGTTGTTGTCTCTTTTTATTTCATAAGAAACAAACATTAAGCAGATCTTTAAAATGGATTCAATTCTTTTATCAGTCATTACTTAAGTCATAATGAGTTATAGAATTCAACACGATATGCATCATAATTGCAGTGTTAAACTCAATATTAGAAATAGTGAAGGTGTAGACCAGTCATGCATAAGTTGATCCCTCAAAGACATCATATAAACTGACGTCATATTTATTCCAAGTTTTTTATCATCAGAGTTACAACTCGTGTGACAAAATGACTCAACCAGTGAAGAATAACTCAAGCGGCAAGAATTTAAGTTTTTAATACAGTAAAGCGAAAATTGCTTACAAATCTCCTGCAACATATTCTATGCATTCTTAAGCGATTCTTATCGCTTAACAATTTTTTCCATTTTGACTCAGCTTTTTCAAAAGCTTATATCTTTGTCCCATCAGTTGGAGTACAAGAATATTTTTCAGACTTTTCTGTTTCCAAAACTCAAATTATTGAATTAGATGTGTATTCAATACGTGTATAGAAATTGAATGCGAATATTTAATGATAAAAACCTCTTATATTTGTAAGAATGTTATGACACTCTGAGCTGTCGAGAATTGTTACAACTATTAGACTGTCAGTTAGAGGTTCATAGCTTTTGTTGTTATTACTGCATCATTACTTTGCTTGCAATATGGATGACCTGACTTGACTTGTATTTGTACTTTATTTGCCGCATGCATTTACCACTACTCAGATGAAAACGTGACTCTGATATGTATCACTTATCAAAAGAGCAATTTACCAAAAAAACTGTGTTGATTGTGTTGATTAGTTTCAAGATTCTAATAATTTCGTAAAATCGTGAAGAAATTAAGTTCTTTTTCCAGAAAATAGTTTTAAAAAGCTTTACTTTCTTTGATCTGTGAATATAATGTCCTAAATTATATGTATACTAAGTCTGGAATATTAGGGAAAAGCTTACTTCAAATCAATAAATATTAGTTGAGATCGGGTTTGAGTGCTTTAATGTCCATCGGTTTACAAGAGGCATATTCTTTTACAATTACTGTATGGTCTCTATTTTTCTTTTATAATTTCTTGCTTATTCACTCTCTTAAATCTGAAATCTTAAGATTAACTTAAAAAGAGGTTATTCGGCTGGAGCAGAACAGAGCAAAGCATAGCAGCGGAAAAGGGCGTGAAGCAAACCTGTGGCCCTCATTTCGTAATGTGATGGCGATTTTACGTGTTTTGGGGTCACTAATGGCGGTTCAAATACACTTTACTGCAGTTGTGCAGTATTGAATATGCAATAATTGTTTTCGATATCTGTAAAACACAATAATATAATCAATCTTTAGTATAGACTGAGTATATTCATTATAGTATTTTATGTTTAGGCTTCAATATTATTGCCTTTAGATTTGAAAATGGGATTTAAGGCAAAATAGAAAATCAGATTTCAGGAATTGTATAGTTTTTGGCTCGATATCAAAAAACGATTAACTACTCGCAAAATTTTTTCAGTTTTTAAATATCGTGAATTTCCCTTTGAATTTAAAAAAAATTCTCATTCGAATACTCGTACAAATACTGATTCAACTCTTAATTTGGCTGAATTTTCTTCAAATTATTCATTTACATTTATTGCACAATAATTAGAGTTTATAACAATTTACAAAGAATTCTCATCATAATTAGCAATAATAGGTTTCAATTAGAATTTCCAATTTAAGATAGATTTAGACTTCTGAAAGTCAGAGCAGATATTTGGTGAGCACATAATCTGAGAATCTTCTTAACAATTATGCATTGATAACAGGAAGTTTATAAAATTCTATTAAATACTTGAAAATTATCTTTAATAAAGTTGAGAGTCATAGCCATTAAGTTTGAGATTGAAATGATTAATTCATTTATGATTGTTATTTATATAGTACTAATGCATGACTTTAATGTTAGCAGAGTATCCACCTATTTATGCAAATTGAAGAACTGTTGTAAATAGGTTGCAATCAACAAATGTATTTTGACTAATGTTAGAGTCAGTGATGAGATTGATATGTCTTTGAGTGTCATCTAAAAAATTTGTTGTATAACGAGATCTGGTTGTTGAGAAAGATCTCTTTTTTAAATATAAAATTTTTTCAATGGGAAGTAAAATAAGTATATTTGCGTTTAAGAAAAGTAATTACGCATTAACTTCTTAAGTACTGCGCGACCAAAACGTAGTTCTTTATATAAATGTATCCCCGGGGCATATTCCACCTTCAATTTAAGGAGTCCTACTTTACGCTGATAGTATAGCCTACTTGACTATTAAGGTGAATCTCTCATACTCTTTTGATGAGTTTCACTTAATGATGAAGACTTTATAAAACTTATAATTTAACAGTTATAATGGCCAATGGCTACTGTAATCAAACTGGAAGCATCAACTATTATTATATTCTTCTTTTTCTCATTTTATTTTTCCCTATCCAGCAGAGATTCCAATATTTCTGCATCACCACCAACTGCTTCGATATTATATGCAAGCTTTTTACGCATTTTAGCCTCAGGTTTTGTTTAGTCTTTCACTTCATGCTAATGTTGAGTATATTTAACCTCTGATCCTTTTTTAAGGACTACCGTTTCATCGAATTGCATATACAACTTGATATTCCTCCCTCTATGTTTAAGTAGGTATTAAACAATACGAATTTGGCATTCCATAAGTTTGCTTCACTTCTACACCACTTTCAAGTGATTCATATTTTCTATAATAACAAATATATGGCATAACTTCAACCTCAAAAGCGCTCAGACAATAATTAATTAAACTTATTGTCAAATTCAAAAATAATAATAAGCGGTTTTTGAAGAAGTATTGTTATGGTTTTTCTGAAAAACAAAGTATTCATAGAGAGATATCTCAAGTTTAAGGATTTTATTTTTCTTAATTCTAAATAACTTGAAGTGATTATGCACTAGCATTGACCGCATTGCTCAATAAGTTTTGTGAACCCCCTAAACGGCACGGAAGCGGCCAAATCTTTTGCATTAAATGGATTGCTTGATTTTATAAAGGCATTCTTGACGAGTGATCCATCAGATTTTATATAAATCCATAGTAGAAGCCAATAGGGCGCTTCATGCCCTTAATGGAGCCGACACAACAACCCGTTTCCATCTCAGGCTATGTGCTTTAGCAATAAGTTATTTAATAGAAATTCTAGCTTTAAATTATGAAACTATACTCAGTTACTTAACTTTTCAAAAAAGTTCAACAGCAAAAAACTCTAAATTCACTTTAATTAAATCTGCAAAAAATGAAGAAACTTTTAGTCAAAAAGATTTTCAGGATGTGATAAAAATCGTTAGATTTGTTTGATAGAGAAAAAAGAAGTTTTGTTGCATAAGTCACAGAAATATGTTTATAATCCGGATTATTTGATTCAAAATTCAAAGTATCATGGGAAAAATTATGATCACTTGGAAAAACTGGAAAAATTATAAGAAAACGAAAACAAAAAATATTGATAACAATAAACTTGTAACGAAAAAGCATGAAGATGTAGACCTTGCGTTTAGATATAGGTAACATGCAATCATGTATGCTTTTAACATTTAAACACTCGATTCTTCCTTGTGTAACATTAAAATAGAAAACGAAAATCATCCCTTTCTTTTAATGACCTTCACTGCATCAGTTGATAGCTCGAAAAGTGTGTTGTGATGTCACTGAAAACGAGATTTCTTTTGAATCTCATCGCTATCACAACTCTTGGAAATTGTTAAGAATTTTTTTCGCTTATACTAAAAGTTTTAATAAGCTAGTGATGCAAATTTCTCAGTTTTCCTAAAGTTTCATTTAAAAAGATAGGGATTTGAGTGCGAAAATGATTATGAATTCGTTTTATAATATGTTTGAAGAATTTGCGTGTTTTTGCCACTATTGCCATACTATATGTACTAATGCTTTGTCGAATTTGATAGCATATTGCGTGTTAACTAGAAATAATTGTGTGAAACCTTGAGGGTCGAAAAATAGAGATATATAGAATGTTTATATAGCCTATCATAAGAAATGCTAGCTATGAATCTTAAGTTATTTTCATTACTCTTACTAATATTGCTACTTATTAAAAATCCATTGGGTTTACTAATGATAGGTTTGCGTTGTTATAAAACGTGAGACGTTAGACAAGATTCGGTTATTTTTTCATTCTCTCTCTTTTCTACATCAGATCCATTAATTTTGAGAGAATGAAATACTCTACAACTTTATGTAAAATAGAAAGCTGTAAAAATGAATATATTATTCCGGTAGAGGAAAATAGAAAATGGTAATACATCCTCATTTGATGTACTGCACGATATGATACATTCCAGTTTTCACTCTAGTTATTCACACTTTTTTCATATTGGTTGGTTTACTATTAATTTGCACAGTAGCCAAATCACGACATCCATTACCCCAAATAAATTCTATTGCTTTCATTAGAATGAACCAACATTTAAATGTCGTCCCGTTCACCCATCAAATAAGTATCAGCCACTGCCCCCACTGCCCCCCATTCAACGCCCTCATCTCACTACGACATTGAGATTGAGAAAGAAAGAGAAAGATAGATGTAAGAGATAGAGAAAAATTGTTGCACGTATATATGTCACTGATAATTATATATAATGATAATTGAGAAGGCCTTTAATCTTTAATGAAAATAAAATAGTACAGCACTTGTGAAAAAACCAATTCTTCAATGCAAATATCAAATTGACTTGAGTTCTAATATTCACTATTGAGTTGCATTTCTTATTTTTTGGTGCACCCAAAATGTTGTTTCAAAATCAAATCACAAATAATGAAATAGTAATTGTAAAGCAGAGAAAATAAGTTCACTATGAGTTATCTTATACGATACGTGCCATAAAAACTGGTCACAAAATCTAGCGAATGGTAGGTTTGGTTCTGGACTTTTATTGTTAGAGATCAAGTATAAAATATAAATTTGAAGTATTGTTATCCCAATACATCATTCTTACAAAAGTCCTACTTTTTTATTCTAGTATTCATAGTATAAGAGTTTGAGCAATGAAGTTAAAGGGTGTAGTTCTTGTGTCGAACAAAAAGAGATATGCGAATGAGCCCGCATAACATGGCATCACATTCAATAATATTTTCCCGCATGTAATTTAAATGACTGACCCTTACATGCCTTAAGTTTCTGGTCATAGATTTAACATTACGGGCGCATAATATTTCGTGGGAAAATCACTATAGAATTACTGTTGTTAGGTTTGAGGCTATGAGTTCTGATGAAGAGTGTGATCAGCACTTACTCTCATGCTTGATATCTACATGTGAGTAAACCTACAATTTTGGTTTTATACTTTGCATCTTACATTGAGTGACATGCCTTCGCACGAATCATATTTCTGCCCTTTTGTGTTTCATCAAAAGTATCATTTTCTTCCTTTTCATCTCTCAAACAGAAAAAAGAGAACACAACAGATCTCAAGTTTGAGTAACTCTAAAAAATATTATTCCTTTAGATTTTTGGATGACTATTGAGTCTAAAGGCTTTTACTCATTTCCAATAGGTTTGTACAGTACTGTATAGTCAATGTTTGATAAGATAGAAAATCTCTGTTTTGCATGCAGTTTGTGATGTCGTGAGTTATCGCCAAAACTTAAATTTTGTTGTCTGTTCTTTTGAAGGCGCTTTCGGTCAAAACCAGTTATGCTATTCATTGCAATTGTTTTCACATCATGTAAAGCCTTTTATTCGAACTTATACTTCAAGTTTAATTAATTTGAAAATTAAAATTTATATTATGATAAACCTGTGCTGTATAGTAAATACTGTAGAGGTAGTGAAGGTATACATGTATGTTATCCTTTATATTCCCTAATATTGTGTTTTAAACACTAGTAAAAGTATGAATAACAAGTCATAAGTTAATAAAGTGAATACCATATCATAATTCTGAGCTCTAAATCTTCTTTAATGGCGCGACTGCTTTGATGATAGAAAAGAATCTGATAATAAAACAATGACCTAACTTACAACTTACCTAAATCTACTCTTTACATGTGGGAAGAAGCTGTACTCTGTCCCTATCCTCGAGGGAATACGCCTTAGAATGTAGAATATTAACCAAATAGACTCCAGAGTCCATTAGATGAGTGCAATTAAAACTAAGTAATTAATTACAAAAACTATTACAATTAAATTTAATTTCGTCGTCTCGGTCTGTCCAGTATTTGGGACGAGAGTCAGGCATAGTATTTCATAAATGCCCAAATTTGACTATAATCTAAACTATAATAGTGATACTTATACGTGACATGATTACGAGATTACATAATCATATGTACGGTAACCTCAAGCTATTTTACGCACTTTGAATTGGAAATCAACTTTTACCATCTCTTCTATTCAACAGTAAAAAGAAATATGATTCCAGTCGTGTTTTTTATTGATAGCTTTTAATTTATAGCTAAATTAATTATAAAAAGCAACAAACTTGATATTTGTGATTAATGACTTTTAACTTCATATTTCAATATTGTGTCAGAACTAAAAGCAACTTTTGTGGCTTTTTCACAACATTTCTCAACACTCAAGTGTTTTTATGCCTAAACAATTATCACTTTGAGGTCACCAAATAAAGTGCTCAATTAGAAATGTTGTGCTCAAGAATCTTAATTAGCTTTAATGAATAGATAGACTGAATCATTAACCCTTCCAGTGATTAGAATTGATTTCAATTCAATCCAACTTTAATAAATTGAGTTAAAATTACATAATATTCACTCTTTTATTTCCTTCAATCAATTCAAAATGTGTGTTGAAGTGAAATAAATCAAAATCCCACCCATGGGTACCAAATATTTCAAACAGTATTACATCGAATATCATATATCAATACATTTATCTTTTTGGATATCATTTTACCACTTCCTGTTGTTTTAAAATATAGAATATATTTGTGAATAATATTGGAATCCATGCAATGTTTTCTCCTTTTATATGATTGATGGAATATTTCGTTATTAATAATTAAAATTTGAGAGGAATTACGCTCCAGCACAGGCCATATAATCCCAAGAGAAATCTTTATGCGTGATCGAAGTCTTGCAGCGCATCCCTTATCCCATCTTTTATGGTTTGAGAGCCGCTGCAGTTATTTTTCAGTAATGCTGTCCTATGCTTTTCGATCATGTTAAATGTAATTGAATATCTATGCGTAACATATAATTATTAACTAATCTATGATAGGCATAGAATATCTTCCCATTTTAGGGAATCAGCATTTTTGATAAGAAGGCAAAAGGATAGGAATTCGCTCTTATAGTGATGCGCATTAATTAACTCCAAAATCTTAATAACAGTTCCCTTTCAATATGCGTTTGCATTCTCTCCAAACGTTTCGATTATCGCAGTTTTAAGCAATTATGCAAATATTATTTGACATAAGTCTCACATTACTTGATTGTCATAAATCCCTGTTAAACCTTTGATGGGTAGGAATATAAAATATGGGTGTTTTTCGTTTGATTCGGTGCCGCTCTTTAATTAGGCGACTCTGATCACGATTGCTTTCAAGCTCATCAAATGAATGCATCACCTTTTGATGAAATTTGAATTTTTAGACTATACCTTACTCGCAAAAATGATTGCCTAACTTTGGGTTGAAGTTATGTTTGATATTTGAGGCATTTTGATAAAAGGGCCAAAAAGAAATCAAACAGAAACACGTTTGAAGATCTAGAATCCGAGATCGCACCTGCCATTACACAATGTTGAGCCTCCCATTTGATAGAGTTGACCTCATCCTTCATTTATTTCCTTTGGAAATAATTAACTCAATCATAGATAAAGCTCTAATCAGTCTTTGAGTTTTAGTAAAGTTGTTATTTTCTCTTTTCATTCTCTAAAGGCAAGCGATGGAGAGCTCTCACGCCTCAAGAGAGAAGACCTTTTGTTGAAGAAGCCGAAAGATTAAGAGTACAACACATGCAGGATTATCCCAATTACAAGTATAGACCCCGAAGACGCAAACATGGAAAGAGAAGTTGTAGAGGAGGAAGAACTACAGTTAATAATGGAAACATTGGAATGGGAGATAATATTGGTTTAATGTCGATATACGGTTCACAAACTGGAGCCTCATCTGCATCAGCTTCACATAACATCGAAAATCCTGACAATTCGTCCATCAGTTCGCCATCTCTAGAGTACTGTGGAGTACAAACACCTGAATCGTCTCCACACGGAAGTCCATTTAGTAATAATGTTGGAGAGTCTATGATGCGAAACAATAGAATATTAGATTCATTTCGTTGCACTAATAACACCACAACTACACAGTCTTTACATCAACAGCATTCCAGTTCAGTTATATATACCAGAGATAATTGCAATTTATCGCTGGCCAAAGACGCAACCAATGGTGCGGAATTACAAAACGATTTTGGAACTTTGCCACAAACCAGTGCCTTAAATGATTCCATTCGATCACTCCCTACTCCTGAAATGTCACCCGTCGAGTCAAATGACAAAGAAGCACAAAATCATCAAAACCAGATTCACTATCACAATCATCTCCATAACCAACAGCAACAACAACATCAACAACACCATCAACAGCAGCAACAACACCATCAACAGCAGCAACAACATCAACATCAGATGCTTTCCTACAATATATCGCGTCCATTATCAATACAAACTGATTCCCAGCAATTACAACACATTATGTTTAACGATCAAATTCGTCATAAACCAAGCGGTGGAATGTTTAGAAGTGGAGCGCCTGAAAACTCTGTTAGTCAATTGATATCTCGATTCAGTGAGTCGTCTCAATTTTTGCGCAATGTTTGTCCACCGTTTAGATTCAGAAACATTGCACACGAACACGACATGAGAAATGAAACGACTGGTTTGCACAATAATATGATGGATGATTCGGGTATAGAATATTCCTCTGGATCTATGCTTCAGCAACAATTAGAACAGCCGAACAGCCAATCACGTGCCATACCTTCTCATTGGCAACATTCACAAATTCAACATCACATTCCTAACTATAATGGAGACATTTCACGACATTATATTTATCAGTACGATATGAAACCTGAGCTTAAACCAAATATAGATATGATGAACATCGAAAATGATGTTGATGTAGATGCAAATCATCATAATTATAATTCATATACAAATATAATGAATGTTCCGTCCAATCAAATGAATGATAGTTTATTCGAAGGACTGAATGAATCCAATGAATTGGAGCATTTGCTCATCAATAGTAGCCATCATCCATCAGAACAACAGATCCATTTGATTCCTAATCCTCAAGCTATTAATTATGAGGGGCAGACATCCAAACTAGGCCTTAATGATAATCAGCATCATAATAATCCCTGTGATAACAAGTATAGTTCCGAATTGATTGCAGCCTTGGCTGAAACCAGAGAAATCATTTCTTAATTCAATTAAAGCATTGATTTCTATGACTGCCAAAGTTTTTTGAACAAATTTTTCAGATTCATTGTTTTGAACAATATATCAATAATATATTTTGATTCGAAGAATTGTATTACTTGAAGATATAGTTTCTGATATCAAATTTATCAGATTATATGCAATGTTACTACAAAACTAAATAATTGCTTATTTCAAGTTTGCTTATAATTTAATTTTGTATTTTAGGAAACAATATCTAAATTCATTTTTAGATACAAAGAACGCAATATAGGGAAACATTTCAGGGTTTATAATGATTGTCATTTTTTCTTTATTTAGAGGATTGCTGATGAACACGACTGATAATTGAAATACAATTTTATTTAAAAATTGAGTGTTTATCACCCCCTAAATAAAAATGTTATAGTATATCGTTTAGAATAGATTTAGTACACAGTATATTATATTAAAAATAATTTGGATTGTTATTTGACATACAGTTTCAATGTATGCCAAGTGTAATATTTTTTAATTTTATCTTTAAAATCTAATGTAAATTATTAAGCATTCTTATGTATTTTACCTTTTAATGATTATTTTATTATAAATAATATAAACTTGAAATTGTATACATTTTATAAACTCTAGTGAAAATAGAGCATAATTATTGTGGATTGTTTTTAAAGCTTTTAAACTTTTATCGAGTTAAATGTATTTTAAAATAAAGATGGTCTATTTCATTGGATTTAATTGATGATAATTTGCTTAATTTATTCCAAAAATATATATCTGACTGACAATTATTGCAATTTAAAACAGAAATTTGAAACTCTTATTTCTGTGAAAACGTGCACTAATAAAAATATTCTTAAAGGTAAATGAATTTTCATAATAAGATATCTTTAAGGTGCGCACTTTTGAAGCTTTTTTGAGTTTGAAGCTGAGTATGAAAAACAGGGGCACATCTTAGGCTCAGCTCAACAGAAGCGCATTCTAAAGTCCCAGAAAGTAATTTGTTTTATCATTGCATAAGGATAAAAAAGTGGCGTCAATTCACAGTGAACATTAAAAAAAGCAATTTATGAGCTTTTAAAGTATCACATAATTCAACAAATTCAGTTTGACAATCAAATCTCAAGTTGCTTCAAACTATCAGTGATTCAATAAAATAATTTTGCAATGTATAGAAAGTTTCTTTATTTACTACTAAAACAAAATCGATATTTATATCAAAGTGTTCACCAATTTTATTATTGATATTTGCATGAAAGTGCCAATTGATTGAAAAAATACCAATCATGGAATGCAAGAGATTCACTAACTATGACTTTAAAAATAATAAGCTTTAACTCTTATACTTTTAGTCTATAAAACAAAAGTGAGTGATTCAAAAAAATCGAATTCTGAATCTCTGTTTCTAATCAGATACACTCTATGCAGAGTTTGTTTTTGGAATTTTTGGCAGATTTATAATAAAACAAACGCATAGACTATGAGTTTCATTATTAAAGGCGCAAAAATTTTAAGATATATACTTTAGTGTAAAACTTTTTCTATTACTTGACTGTATAAAAACATGTCATACATCAAAGTATATATCTTAAGTTCGTCTTTATTTTTGAAATTTATAGTATGAAGAACTGTTTTCCATTGATAAAAGTTGTAAAGTTTGTATTTAATTTGACTAAATTTTAAGCATTCAAATTTCTTTTCAAATGTTGTATTTTTGAGTCAATTTTGTTTTATAGATTGAGTTAAAGACTTACTATTTTTAAAGTTAAAGTTAGTGAACCTATTGCTGCAATTCCATCATTGATGTGTTTTCAAAACTGAAGACTAAAATATCAGAATATTCACAATTAATATTATATGAAGTTGAAAGTGATGAAGAAAACAACTTAAAAAGCAGATAAATGGAACTTTTATAACTATTTGATCAAAATTTGACTTATAATAATTACTGTTTAATCTAATAAATGCATAATATTATTTGAATTGAAAATTTGTATGAGTTTATGAGAAATTTATAAGTTCAGTTGAATGTGGTCTAACAAGGATTGTGTGTCAGGGGTCAGATATTGACATTTGAACTTTCAGATTTTAGACTGTAATTAATATTTATTTTATAAACCATTAGTTTAACTCGAAATGAAAGACATTTAGACTATGATCTGTTCTGAAAAGCGTTTGTAGGCATAAAAATTATAAAATAAGTAATAATTACAGTCTAAAATCTGAAAGTTCAAATGTCAATATCTGACCCCTTTGACCGCGTTGGCAGCCGATATATT
>JAQFXV010000346.1:0-24835 GCA_034694065.1 Camisia spinifer
GTTCTACACTTTTTTCTGATAAGTTTCTGAGTTTTGACTTTTCTGGGTTTTAAAACTCGGGATTTTGAAAAGATACCGAAATTCTTCCTGATAGGCATACGAAATGAACTCAATTTGATTAATTTAAGAATTAAGCGTGACTTCAAATTAAATCTCACTGAACATAATTCAAATCCTTTAAGCATTTGCTTATCTCAATAGAATTTTCAACCTTCAAACTCGCTTTCCCTCAAAATAATGCACTAAAGCTCCTGATTGTAAAAATTGATATCTTAAACATATTTAAATACATACATCATATATATTATTTGCTTAAAAACAATTATATAAAATTTGTAGAATTTAAAACTTAACCATGTGAATCTTCAAAGAATACGACCGATTTTATTGTAATCGACATCTATTATTTAACTTTTTTCAGTTACATTTAAAAATTTTCTTATCATTTTTTGTAATTATAATAAAACATCTGCAGAATTATAAACACAATAATAAAGTCATTTCATTAAAATTCAAATCAATTTGTCTGACTTTATAGTGATTATACCATTGAATATAAACTTATCTAATGTAATAATAAATTAAATTAATCTTAAATTATGGAATGAATTGAAAAGTTCATCGACAGAACGGCATCATTTAATTTGAATTTATCGGAAAAATTTATTGAAATTAACTATTCGAAAAAAATCACATCGTTTCTAATTTTGAGATAATTGATCGCTTTTATTTGGGAATAAATATTCATGAAGATTAAATCAGGTTTAAAGATAAAGCTAAACATTCATCCATTCGTCAGTTCAGTTGAGAAATTATGTACAAAAGTCTGATGGAAAAAAAGTTTACCATTGAATACTTGTATGAGTTTAAATTGAAAATATGAATAGTATATCAGATCTTTTACTAGATCTCAAACTTGTATTTATACCTGTATACAAATGTAATGAAAGAACAGGTGATTCAGAATAAAAATTAAATATAGTTTAAGTCAATTTGTTTGTATATATTTAATAACTATTATAACTAAATGTATGATTAAGACGAATGATGCCCATAAGCGTAGCCATTCTTAACTTTAGATTCGAGATCAACTTTAATCAAAAGATAGCGTTTAAGTTTAAGTTCAAGTTTGATCTCTTTTCAAAACTTTTTAGCTTTATCTTTAGATTCAATTTTTTATAGGAGATAATCATAAATTGTTTTCAGGAATATTATTGAGCCCACAAGTCATTAATAACTAATTTCAATAATAGTTGTGGTTCAAAAAATGAACGACTGCTTGATTTAATTGGAATTCATTATCTAGGGTTGAATTTAAGGAAATAAATGAATATACCCTTCACTTAAGTCTCAATGAAATGCGTCAGAAAATAAAATTCATGTTTATTCTTCTTAAGGGAAAATTGATTTTCTGTGATGCTCTCCATTGTTTAGTAACTCATAATTCGTTTGTGATCAAGATTTACACCATATTAGAGTAATTTTAACCATTTTTAACTTGTCTTAAGCAAAAATGGTACCAATTTCTCATTAGATATGAAAGATGTGAAAAATTGAATTTTAACTTAAATTCTTTGAAACTTCTAAAATAGTTTCCTGTTTTTCTTGTCAGTTTAGAAAAAATGGTTAACTAGTTTTGAAACATAAATAAGATTAAGTTTTTATTCATTATTCTATTGAAAACGTTAATTTGAGAAATTTATTTTTAAATATAAACTGAAATATTCAAAATTAATTATTCTTTATTTATTGTTCAAACTAAAGATCATTAATTAAATTGATTGAATTTAGATTTAATTTGCTATTTTCCTGAATAAATTATAATCATTATCAGTCACTTTAAATAATAAAATACAGGCATAAAAATCAAAATGAATAAAAATATAGTTTTTTCTCCTAATAAAAATTAGGAAAGTTTCGTGTAAATTACAAAATCACGATCTATTGTAATAGTTTTACTAACTTTTGTCGTTGATCATTACGAGTATGAGTTTAAAACACGCTCAAAGTTGTGCCTAAACTAAAGAAAAATTTGTGTTTAGTAAAGCATTTCTAAGAAAGTCTAATGTAAGCGCTACTCATTCTTATGTTGAAATTCATTCACTTTATTTTGATGCTTCTTAAGTGTCATCAAAAGCAATTTTAGTAATACTATAATTTCTTTTTGGCTCATATAGCATGACAATCATATATAGTTTTTATTGCATTTACACCGGAAAACAGTTTGAATTAGTTCGAGCAAAAAGAGATGCGATAAATAGAGACTATGATTCCATTCATTCATTGATAATAATGTTAAATGATAATTATTGTAGTGTATTATTTTGCGTTGCGTGCTATACATTATAAAATAAGTCAATTATAATGCATGAGCGATACGATAACCAAATCAAAGTATTTAAGAATTTCTTTTCTTTAAAACTACTTCTTCTTTATTCATGAAAAAATTATGGGCTCTTTCTTTCAGCTTAAATTCAGTGCTTTTATTTTGTTGATCAATTAATTTGTTCAGCTGAGCGCTAAACTGGATTTTTTGTGACGGCTGCCGAATCAGATTATTTTTTGCTCTTTTAATTCTTACATTCAGGCGATTTATTTATAAAGTTATATATTATTGTATTATTAAATGTTGAAGCGGTGAAGCCGGCAATTAATGACGGAAAGGTAAACCACTTGAAAGTTTGAAGTAATTATTCTTGCAGTGATATTTCACCATTTATTACTTGCCTCAGGCATATGAATAATAAGTTTTAGTTTAAAACACACTACAAAAAGACTCGCACTCTGAATGTTACTAAATTAACATTTCAAGAATTATCACTTTAATCATTGAAATAGAAAAGGTACAAAACCAGAAATAGTATGATCATTATCACTATGAAACCTAATCAGTGAAAGTGTTAAGAAAGTTAGTTTTAATTTTTTATTTATCCAAAAGTCTAATTCAAGTTTTATGTCTGAATTAGGAGTTTCTTAGAAATATATTATTAGCATTTGGAAATTGGTTTCAAAAGCTTTGGCCATAAGTTAAAAAACTTATTTGCCGTAAAAGTAGACATGAGAGCTTTGGGGGTCAGTCAAACTTATATTAGTTTTTTCAATTGGCAATTGTTTATTCATGCATTATTCATAGTAATCGTATTGAATGACAATTCAGACCTTAATGTGAAGCTAACTCGTGAGCAATTAAGAGAAGAAAAATTGCTGCCGTAGTCTTTATTTGACAATTAAAATCAAATGGTTTTTAGTAAAACGATAGGCGCGCCTCTAAATTAGCTTTTCTTTCCATTTGAACACAAATTGAATTTTAAAAATATAAATTGAAAGACAAACCGATAAATATGACACTAATTAGTAATTGATAATAAATCAAATAATTTAATGTTTGTTTTTTTGTCTGTTTGCTAGAAAAATAGGTGCACACACTATTCAAATTATCAGTAATGCTATTAAATTTTATTTGTAAATCAATAATTTTCTCTCATTTCAATCACATTGGACTTCAACTAAGTTTAAGTCACAATTTTAGATAAACTTAAATTTATTATTCACTGCAATCAACATTATTTATTTGTTTTGCAGATTTTTACGGAGTTTGAAGAAAGTTAAGTGTTGTATATCCGAGAATATAAGGCTTGATTCGTGTAAAATGGGCTGCAATTATGCCGCCATTTAATTAACAGAAAACCGATAAATTGTTTGATAAAATTTAAAGAAATATTTGTTTGGAAATGTGGTCTCGAACTATATTAGCAATGAAGAGGCCGATGAGGCCGTTGGCAGCACGATTCCACTGTCAAAAAGGCAAACCTCCATGTATTAAGTGTTATCGCAGAGAAGCCTGAGATATAACTAATAATAAGTTAATACTATACCTCTTGCATACCTTCTGCTGAAGAAAAACTTTTTTATTTTATGTAATGTAATGCTGATGTAAATTCATTGCTTGTTTATATTCATGATTCCTATGCTCTCTCCTCACACTTCTCCTCCCGACAGTTTAGTTACCTATGAATAGATATTAGAGGATTAATAGTGGTTTACAATATATACCACAACCTTAACAAAGCAAAACACGACCCGATACTCTTGAAACATATGAATAATTGTTATAATAAGAAACACTTAAGCATACATACTGTTAAAGTATTAATAAAATATAAATTTTACATAATAAAAGCTTTAATGCAGAGGTAGTGGTTCTCAAAATCATAGCTTATTAAGAGTTAGTTATGATTTTGGATGTAGAATAATTGCCACTAACAAACCGGGTGGCGATCTTTAAAAAAAATTTATCTAAATGTTTTAGATGTTAAGTAGGGCTTTAAGCTTGCAAAACGTGTTCATAATATCACTTTTCAAATCAAATCAAATGAAAATATTTTTATTGTCCACAATTTCAAAAATTTAAGTGCCAATTATATGAAGCAAATTAAGTTCTAGTCAGAACTTCTCTAGTAAATTATTGCTTCAAATGAATTACTTTATCCAATGAAAGAAAAAATAAAGTAAATGTTGGAATTTAATATTTTTTCCACAAAAATAAATGCAATTAATAGTATGTCGAAAGTATGAGTTGAATAAAATAACGAATTTGATAAGATTAAGTAGAATTTTACTTAAAATTCGTCATTTATTAATTATCTTGACGTCTTTAAACGCCTTGCAATTATTGAGGCTAAGATTCGAGTGAATTATTAGGTTAGGTTTGAGTTAAATGAAATGTATTATCTTCAATTTAATCTTAACTTTTATTAAACTTCAACCTCATGCCTAATTTTATTTAGAAAGCTGAATAAATTCTAAAAATTTTTGTTTTATTTTTTCAATTAAATTCATTGATTACTTACTGTTTTTATTCTATTTTATAAAGTTAGTTATCTCTGTGTAATAGTTACCGAATTATTGAATTTTCAAGATTTTTTTTCAATTTTTCAGTCACGTTCGAAGAAAAACGAATTTATAAATATATAATTTCTGTTCGTCTGAACCTAAAGTTTGTTTATTAATAACAATTTTAAAGTTTCTAGAATTTCAGTATTTTTATGATACTTTTTGCAGTAAAAATTGAATTAAAAATTATATTTAATCAGACGTTTCATAATTCAAAACAGATAAAACTGAGCAAAATGAACATAATGAGCAAAGTATAAGTTTGCCTCTGTATACTCTCCCGAGAAAATTTCATTTGCAAATCATGTCTCCAAAATTGACTCATCACCAAAAATCAAATCAAATTCATTGTGAATTTGAATGAAGGAAAATTTGAAAATATTTTCTGACTCATTATGTTCATAACCTATGAATAATAACATAAAACATGCCGATCTTCAATGTCAATGAGTATTCAGTAACTCAAGTATCGTTTTCTATCCTTAGTTTTCATTCAAATAAACAGGAAAACAAGTAAAAGTGTTTTAAATCTTAAAAATTATTGAAAAAATTGAAAAAAGAATACATAAAAATCATTAAGTACTAACTGATATTAGCTTTCAAATTGAATACCAATAACTTATAAAATGATGCGAATGATAATATATTGCATAATTGGGGAGAAATCTTAATTTAACACAATCATACAATTTTTTGAACCTAGAAATCAGAAAATTGGTGCTCGAAGAAATTCAATTGCTCAGTGCTCGTACTCGCCCAGAGCACCATTATGATCGAGTATGTGCATCATTTTTCATTTTAAATTGAAATTTTTTTGTGCGGGTATTTGCGGGTTTTTGCGGGTGACACGCATTTTTTTCTTCGCGGGTGCGGGTGTGACTCTTTGCGGGTGCGGGTATGCGAAATTTTCAAAAAGCCAGACTCTAACTCAAAGTATTTTACATATGAGTTTTGATTTACTTTTACTTAAATGATATAAATTTATCCAAAAACACTTTTTCTTTAATTCAATGATTACTCAAATTAAATTGTTTTTTACTTTAATTGTATGAAAAAATGAACAGGAAAGATCTGAGAAATTACGAGTTAACATGAAACTAAATCTGGAAAAAGTTCATCTTCAATAAGCATTTTAAAAAGATTTTCATACGGCTATTTTCTATTGCATTTCAGATGTACAGTTAAGGAATTTGAAATTTGCTAAGGGTTTTGCTGATCATCAGTAAAAAATCACTTTAAGCATCAATTTAGTGAAATAAAAGTTTGTTACCTGACTATTAATATTTGAAAATGAAAATCTAAGAAAACTTGAAGTGTAATCTATACTCATTAATTTGTGTGTTTTATCTATCATTTATGAAGTTTGAAACTATGAGTGTTTTACTTAAAAATTTGAGCCCTAAAAAGTTAGCTTCTTATCCCTTAGCAAATTTCAAAGTCCTTAACTGTACTCAAATACATTTCCGTTTTAAGCAAATAGATTTACGCTTTACTTTAAAAATGTGTTCTATTTTTCCAACTTATATGTATATCATTAGATAAGTGCTAAAATGTGCTATTTGTAATCACTTTTAAGCTATTAATTGAATTAATTTTAAATAATTTATTGATTTTTTGAAATAAAAAATTGTAGGATTAGACGAAACACTAACTCCCGTTTTGGTCACAAAACGTAAAAAACAAGTAATTGATGCTCTATTATCAGAAAATTGATAATAAATTAAATGAACTTATAAGAAAAGTTATAGAATATTAGTTTAATTTATATTGTATTTTAGCATATATTTTATTTTTATATTCAGTTCTTCAAGTTTTATAAATTAAGAAAATAAATAAATTTAACTTTAAAAGTAAATCTATTTGCTTAAAACGGAAATGTATTTGAGTACACCTGAAATGCAATAAAAAATAGCCGTAAATGCTTTGTCTGTACTTTGAGTAATAAGTTGAGAAAACGATATTTCAATAGTTCGTAATCAACAAACAAGATATTTTCCCAATTAAAAAATAAATTTAAAATCTTATAAAAACGTAAACAAATAATATCAATATTTTAAACAATGTTGATTAAAAGTTCGAACTATTAAACTATCTTTTTATCAACTTATTGCTCAAAATATGCAAATAAAGGATTAATCAACATTTTAAAAAAGTGCTTATTGAAGATTAACTTTTTCCAAATTTCGTTTCACAACACTTTTCTACTTAAATCTTCTATTAGAAAACAGAAACACATGAAAAACTAATTTTAGTTGAATGATTTGCTTCAAATAATTTGAATAAGAAAATTATTCTACTTTATTTGATTGATTTGCATACAGTATAAATACCTGATTGAACTTATTGAATATTTTTGTGACTCAAACTACAAGATAGAGTATTTAATAATTTAAAAAATCATTAAATCCTATTCAATAATAACGTGAAGTAATGCTAATTCAAAGTTAATCGGAAAAAATATTTGATATGTATTTGCAAGAATGTGTTAATCAATATAAATAGGAAAAAACTTACAATTGATATTATGAATGATAGGTCTAACTTAAGTTTGAGTTCTTATCAAAAATATTATAAATCCCAATATTTTGCAGGAATAATTTTGAACATAAAGCATTCTTCAACTATCAAATAAATAATTATGCAATTTTTTGACTTCAATATATTTCATTTTATTAAAATGTAACTCAAGAGAATATATATTGAACTTAAAGTTTATCATTAGGGGTTTTAAAACTAAGCTAATGACTAATGGGTTTCTACGCTTTCTAATGTTAACACATTCTTTCAAATATTTACAAAATATTTTTTCATTAGTGAGTTTTTTTCGATAAACATTGATATATCCCTTTTAAGTTAGTAAAAATGTTTAATTTCAAGTTAAAATAAACTTTTACTCAAAATCAAACTAAAATCGAATACTTGTACTTAAATATACTTAAACTCAAATTATCTTTAAGATAAAATTCTTTGGCGCAAATTTACTTCAATTGAGTATTTTTAAAATACTTAAACTTAATTTTTGCTTAAAATTTGGTGACTTAAAAAGCTGTGATCTGTACTGACAAATGCTTGAACTGTAACTGAAACTGAACTAATGTGAACCTGAACATGAGTTATAATACTGAGCCAGCCTTGTTACTTTTGTGTTTATACAAATATATCTAATTTTGAGAAAAAAGTTTAATAATAAATCGGTGTTTGAGCCATAAATTTGAGAGGTGTGCGCTTTACTAGAATTAATCTCAATTCATGCTCAGAAATTCTTTGATAGTAATTTTAATGAAAAATCGCTTTTTCTATTGTGAGGTGTTTTAATAGATGCTTTCACAATATTCAGTTATAAATTATCAAACTTTTCCCTTAAAATCCCTCTTAAATTAATTATTATTTCTAATTATAAACAATTAATTATCCCAACACGAAATCATGCAAAATATAAAGTATATCTATTTAGTTAATTTCAGGACAAAATTTTTAGTTACTTAGATTTTGATGATTTAAAATCAGTTTTTTAATGATTTAGAATCAAAGACCAATTGAAAGCCTAGAATTCTAGTCAATTTAGTATCTCTTATCAATCTTATTGAGAAAAATTTCGAACTTTGTGTTCACAACAAGTTTAAAATAAATTAAATTTGAAAAAAATTGAATTTATTGTTTGTTTTTCTTATTTATTAGGTTAGTATAGAATGTAGTATGTTTTGAATCATATGATACTTAATATGAAAAGCGATAAAAATCTTATCCTAAGAACAAAAAAGTTAATACATAAATGAATATTACAGTATGTTATAGTTTATTACATTGAATTACATCGAAAAAGAATATAATATTGAATGACTACAGGCGTCACAAATATGTGAAAGAATGCGATAATAAGAAGCAAATTATGATATTATATGAGTCACGTCGGAAAGAATTCAATTATTTTAGAAAGAAATATGAGATTCTTTTAGCAAATGTTAAAAAGTTAATTTAGTCGCAAGCAATTTGATTCAATGCGCAAAAATTATTATTGCCTGAAGCTATCTATAAAGGCAAGTGACTCAAAATGAGAGATATCCGGGAATAAGAGCAATAATGAATTATTATTAGCAAAAAGTAAAATGACGACTATCTGATTGAAACTCAGCGGGTATTCACTGTTGGAATCCAATAAGGTTTTAAAATGCAATCGCAATAGATATATATTCATGTGCTGTAAGTTCTGTTTTTTCATAAGTTTTGTATTCAACAAATCAGGCCTTTAGGTCTTGAGATCTTAAGCATTGCCATTGACTTGAACTGCATGAGAGTCTATGGGGAACACTAAGTGACCGAATAAGTCTCCTAATTAAGTAATTAATCATAACGAGACCGACAGGGGTGGTATACAATCACAATAACAGAATTCAATTGCATTATTGTTAAACACATGTTATTTTGAGGCAATCAGTTCATAGCCATTCATATACTATTTGACTGCATTCGCAACGTGTGCTTAACAATTATTTAGTAATTTCGAGCATAAATAATCCCAACACAGAATCGAATCATTTATTTATTGCTTAATCACATTTGAACAATACGAACAATACAATTCTTTTATTTGATCGATGAGTTCTTTTAGCTATGGATTATACTATTAATAAATGTCATCGCATTGTCAGCAATTCCTCATAAAAAAATGATTTAAAGAAAATTGTTTTTACTCTTTTGAACGTTTAAGTTTTTTTTCCAAATGAATTGAACACAAGCTCTCAATATAATTGAATTAAATAGAATGCAGAGATAGTTGTTTTAGGGCTGAACAGATAATTAATGGAAAATATCATTGAAATGAAAACTGTCAGTTACATGATTGGTGTTCTCAATTCGTTGAAAGATTTTTTGAATAAATTTCTTTTATTTAACTTTTACAATGAAGTTATTTTACAATTCAAATAAAGTACTTAAAAAATTATACAATATTTCCTTTTAATTTGTGATTTAAATAAAGTAGACATCCTTTGAACAGAATTCCCACAAACAAGTAATGACTACTTTTTACAATAGGTTCCGTTAAAAATAAATTTTTATGAATAGATTTTCCTGTATTTTAAAACATTGAAATAAACACTGACTTTCACTAATAAAATATAGTTTATGTAATTTATTTTCTGCAGAATAATCTATTTTCAAATTCATTTGCATTGATATTCCAAAAAAGACCGGATGTAAAACAGTGAGGAGAGAGAGAGAGAGAGAGAGAGAGAGAGAGAGAGAGAGAGAGAGAGAGAGAGAGAGAGAGACTATCTGTCATTCAATTGTTTAGTTGTGAAAAATTAACAAACATGACTTGAAATTTGATTATGAGAACTGTTTTCTGTGTACACCTGTTTTGGTTTAAATTGAATTTAAGCCATATTTAAATTGTATCCAATTTAGTGGTCTCATAAAATTCACATCAGAACTAAGATTTAATTTAATTGAAGATATGTTGAAGCCATTAAGTCATAATTCATTTTGGTTTAAATTTTTCAATTATGATAAATAATAGAATAGACAGAAGTCACAAATCATTTCTGATTTATTTCTGTATAATTAACTAAATTAATAATTTTTACACTCTTTAATTCGAGGAATAAATATCCCCACAAACTTTTGAAATATCTAATAAAGCGTTTTTGTCAGTTCAGTCACTTTTTATATAGATCTAACTCTTAAGTTAATTATACTTTGAAAACTTGAATGAGAGACTCAGACAAACGGACACATAAATTGATAGTTCTTCTCGATTCGAGTGAGTCATCGAAAAGTAGCAATTTTTGTGACATAGAAGAAGTGCAGTAGCAAAAGATGTTGAGCCACCAAAAACGCCTCTTATATTTTTTCCGCAATGATATTTCATAAAAGGTAAAAGCATTAAGTCTTAATACATGAATGAGCTAAAAAAGTGCATCTTTGGAGACCAAGTTTAGCCATCGTTGGGGGTCCTCTACAGTCGGGATTCAGTTTTGGAAGGCTTTATCGCTATGTAAGTCTCAATTGTAGGCAAGTGTTGTGCTGATGGTCGTCATGAACTGACAGCGGATACGAGTAATATTAGTTGTCACTCACAATCAAGTGATTCGCCATATAATTTATAGCTAAAAACTTTATTTAGAAAAGGAAGTTAACAAAAAAGTTGAACAAAAATATAATACTATACTTAAGAAAAGTTTTGAAAAAAGTTATCTGAAGAAAGAGCTAAATAATTATAAGATTATATTTATAATTTTGGTTATTATTTAGTAAAATATACTTTTTTGATATTAAAGACCTCATAAAAGACACAAAGCGATGATCAAAAAATTTTAAGGTTGGCCATCAGTTCGCCCATTACGAGAAAAAAAGGTTATCAAAAATCATTAATATGATTAATTATGAGCAGAGTTATCACTTCGAACATAAAGTGTTTCTCCCTCTCAAAGAGGTTTTCAGGCTTGTTATTTGAGCAGATGTCACACCCATCTCATTAATGTTAAGTGAGTTGAGATCTAATTAAAGTCTAGTCTATGATAAACGAAGACTCCACCTTTGCAGTAAAGAATCATTCATGAAATTACTGATTGTCTTCTATTATAAAAGCCTCAAATATTTAGTTATTGCGAGTTTATTCATAAAGCTGGTGGCGGTAGTGGTGTACGTAGTGCTAGAAATTTGTTAAGAAATAAGTAAGAGTGGAGTCAACTTTTCATATTAAAGTTTTATACTGAAAAGAGCACAAGAAATTAGTCGTCTAATTGCATTTAGTCCTATTGGGTGGTCTCTTATTTTAAAAGAGACTAAAAATCACCAGTTTTTATTCATTCCCGCTGTGATTTGGCCCGTCATATACTCCTATAGCTATACACTCGCGCCCGAATCCTGTTGTGATGACAGTGAATCCATATTAGTAATGCTTGACTCAAGCTTTCTATTCTCTGCCCGAGACTTGTTGAGAAACCTATGCTTTTAGCATAAACTGGTATTTTCTTAACTATTTCTCAAATAAAATTAGTTCAATGGTTGCTATTTTTATTTGAGGTTAAATCACATACAAAGAGGAGTCAAAATAATTTTTCATTTAGATAAATGAATAAATTATCAAGTGATCAGTTGAGATTCAAATTTCCATCAATTTAAAGATCTTCCTCGTTCTAAGTACTTGAATAAGAAATTTATTTCAAACTTTATGTGAGAACAGATTCAAACGAATTTATTTTAAATTCAAAAAACGTAATAGAAATACAAATAGGTTTTATGTTTCAATACAGTTCAGATTTAGAGACAGATTATAATTGGAAGTATTGATAAAACAAGATTTTTAAAACTTCTCGTCGAGACGTTTCGATAGTGAAAGAAAACACATAAAACTCGAGAATTTGGAAGCAATTTATCATTTATGCCTTACTTTTAATTTGAGTTTAATAACTAACTTATTTTAATTAATACAGTTTGTGTTTATGCACATCGAAATTATATCAAACCTAATAAATTTTCTAATGATTAATCATTTAGTGTTTATTACATTAGCTTTCTCAGGATTTTGGTCAGTGATAAAGTGGTTTCAATCAGCAATTTTTTATTAATTGTTTTGAATAATAATTTTTTCCTTAAAGCTGAAGAATTAAAGACATGATCACTAATGATAATGAGGGGGAAGTCTAGAAGTCTCGAGTTTTAAGCGATTACTAAAAATAAGTATTGGAGAATCGGTACCGAATTTAAGGTAATTCTGTTTGACGCCCATTTCAAAGTTCTGACATTTGAACCGAAAAAGTCTGATCTCGCCATCAATCAAGAGGTTTCGAATAATTTCATTAAGCAAAATAACTTCACTATTGAATAAAATAATGGGACAGCTCATAGAGGTCTAGCCTTATTGAAGGCAAAGCCAATATGATAGTCTGTCACAAGCAATAGCCATCTGTTTAAACCCCATGAACACCACGTAGTATTTTAACCCCACATGAAGAGTAGTTAATACTCAGAATCAAAATTACAAACAGTGTGTGTCGAATGTATTAAACATTTCTTTATTTATTTTAAAAATAACTCATGGAAAACAAAATTCGTAATTAAAGAAAGGAAGTATATGTCAGAATATTTTTTTGGAAAAAGAGTAATCTCTTTGATATGCCGTAATTGAATCGACTTTATTATATCATAGATTATATACCATATACTTTTATGTCATTTAAAATGTCAAAATATCACAGTTTATTGCATTAAAGTTAGACTCTATCCACTCATACCTGTATAAAATATTTAAAAAATTAAATAATTTGTTTACAATTTGCAAATATTTAGGAATGTTAATAAGTTAACTGATATTTAAATAAATTAATGTATATATTTGACGATGGCTGTAACCAACGGCGATTGTAATTGCAATTTTGAATAACATAGCATTAAAACTTTATTCCCTAATCGATTAATCTTAATGAAGTTTGCAATGGTTTTGACTTAATGGTCGAATAATAACTTTAGCTCATTATTGCTGCTGCGATAATGAGAAAATTAGATTAACTCTAACTCTTTTTTATTCTCTACTATAATTTGGTTTAATTTCATAAGTCATTACTCATTTTCTCATAATCTATTAATGATATACAAGGAATATACCAGTGATTCTGTGTCGGGATATATATTACAACTAATATAAAGGCATATATTTATATTTAGTAACATTGTATTTGATACCATCAACTCTCGTTCTGAAGCTGATTTAATTTTTCATATTTTAGTTTAATTATAAAAAATGCATGACTAATAGGATTATTTTTCTTTTGATAAAACTGGAAATTCACTGCAATTAAAATGAAGATTAAATCAAGCAATTAATTAAAATATTAAGCAATAAAGAAATAATTCAATTAATTTTGACAATTAAATTGAAAGATTAGAAAATTGAAAAATATTTTGAAAAATAATGATAATAAAAAATTAGAATTAAACAATTTATAATATCATAAGTAGAGAGTATTATAAAGTAAAAGTACTGGTAAACTGAATTACATTTGTAACACTACTATTTTGAGAACCTATTACTTTATAAAAGGCAATCGATTGTTCATTAGTGAGGTTTCCTCTGGAGACAATCCCTTAATGAAATAAGCATACAAATTACGTGCTTTCGCAACGCTATCCTAATTATGAGCACATTATGAGCACTTCCACCGCACCCAAAAGTTCGCTTTATAATTAAACTCACTATTCTTCTCAATTTGATTTTCACTCTCTTTTATAACACAGAGTGAGCTTCTGTTGCCTTACAGTTCACTTATATAATGATACGATACTTGAAATGTCTTCTATGATGTCTTTTAGTTGAGAAACAATACGCTAATAATAGTTATAAAGTTGTGAGATTAAGACACGCGCGGACTTATCATTAAAGAAATCCCGATTAATATACTTAAATGTAGTTTCTTTTGATCTATAAGTTTTTCTTATAATTTAATGAGATTCTTATTTGTTGGCAAAGCTATTATTTTGCAATAAGCAAATAATGAGTATTAGATCACATCGAGAAAAGAGGCGAAACTAACTTAAAGTATAGTCTTATACAATATGAAAAAGCGTTACACCCAATACAGTCACAACATTGACAACAGTCAGAGCGAATCATTAAAATATTGGCAGCAAATATATAAATGTATATACATATGAAATGCATTTAACGCTCCTTTTTGGTCAAATTGCTGTGAATGTGATATTTTATCATTTTTTGTGGTGTAGTCAACATCAATGTTAGAATAAGCAAGAAAAGAGAGATCGACTCCAACACTAATGAGCAGATAATAAATGCTTTGCACGCTTTCATTTATATATACCTTAATAGGAGAAAATAAATACCTGGGATGAGCTTTTCAAATAAGTAGCATAACTGTATTGTCCTCATTGGTAGAAAGTCGAGACAATTCAAAGTACACCCTCTAAAGTATACTTCATATAATGACAATAACTTTAAGTTGAGCTCAACTTTTATGCAGACATTACTTTATTCACATTGAGATGAAAAAAATGTTTTGATGGGTGGGCTTCTCATATCACTCATCAATGAGTGAAACACTTTATTTTTTGTCCAAAGCATTCAACTCGATAATTGTATACCTATTCTGAGGATAAAAAGTTCTGAAAATGAGAGAAGAATAACAATTTTTGCCTACAATAAAACGTTTTCCACTCAACTTAAAATAATTCTTAGTTAGTAATAATAGATTTTTGTGTGGCTAATGATATACTTTTTTAGTGCTACTTAGAATACAGTAGAAAATTGTTTGTTAAATTTGAATTTTTTTGAATAGTTTAAACTTATTAAATTCAACGAATAGTATTCTAACATAAATTGTGTTAACTTTAAACTTCAATTCTTTCAAAATATTTGTTTTGCTGTTTAAAATTCTATGAATTTATATAAGTTTTTCTTTAAGTTTATTATTTAATTAAATGTAATTTTGATTCACCACATCTATAAATTTTTATAATTAAATTTATTTAAATAAAGAATAATTCTTATGCATATTCTAAATAAATTGATAATTTTTGGGTTTATTGAAGAAAAGTATATTTCAAGTGAAACTTTGTTTCAAAATCTGAATATTTTTAGTAAAACCCGATATTCGATGATAATTAGCTGAATGTTGAAAAGTTTTATTGATCTAAACTTGAAAACAATTAAGTAATACAATTAAGTTCTTGATAGTTTTGAAAATTATAATTATTGCTTTCAATCATTGACAATATTCAAGACAAAACCAATTGAAAAGGAATTTCTTTTTTGAATTTTCGAACACTATTATAAACTAAAGTAATTAAGATTATTATATCGATTATTATGAAGCAAAAGTACTTCTACTTAAGAATTTAATGATTCAAATAATCAAATATCGTGTCTAATAACTAAACTGATGAATAGAGGTTAGAGTTCATCGATTATATAATTTTCTTTTCCAATAAATAATTAATAGTGAGTTCATGTAGTTATGATGTGAATAAAATATATTAATGTTTTTTGAACCCAAATAAAAACGTAGTTTTGTATCTAATTTAATGGTCTCATACATAATAACATTATTTTTATAACAAATCGATTAATTGTTAAAACTCATTAATAGTATGTGTTATGTTAGGAGAAACTCAAATGAATATACATTTCTGATGATTTATGTTCTTATCAGACTATCCAATGATATGCAGACAAGAGTTTTAGCCGTAAAATGAAATTTTATTAACTTAATGTATTATACAATTAAGTCAATGAATGTGTTTATACTGTAAAAACTGTTATATCAATTCACTATAGACTATGTTATGCACTAATGAAATAAGTTCTCATTGAATACGTGACTTAGAAATGGTTCGACTCAAAAATTAAAGCACCAAATAATGAGTGCACTATAGTTTTCAAAATATATGTTTGCATAAAAGTATAATTACTTTAATTTTAAGCAAAACTAATTTAAATAAACCTTTTTTTAGAATTAGTCTAATATTCAAATTTTTTATAGACTTAAGCAACAAAATAAAGTGTAATTGTTATTAATAATGACAGATAGAGATAATCAGCATTTAATAACTATCGTAATTGCATTAGAATTATAGTAGAGGTATATTTACGGATATAAGTCATTAAACAAAATTCTATCAGAAAATTAATATCTAAAATAGCATCAAATTTCTATATCAACAATGAACTCATCGTTATGATTCATTTACTTATTTAAGTATAATATAAGTTATAAACATAATTGTTCTATAGCAGAGTTCAAACTTATGGTTGCAATTCTGGTCAATTTTAAAGCTCTACAAAAGTTTGATTTACATTTCAATTCTCGATACAAAGAGAACTAGTTTAAGCCAAAACTATTAATTCAATTTTCAAAATTCAAACAACAAATCTAATTAAATAAAGAATCTATGATTCAATTCAATATAATCTAGAGCTCGATTAACTCGAAGTGAGAAAAGTTGAATCATTTGAATTACTTATTCATTAAAATGTCATTTCTTTATGGCGTTATTCAATCACTTAATGATTAATTTAAGTTTAAATAAATTAAAGTCCAATAAAATGCTGTCACGAATGCTTTGAATTGAAAAAAATGATATTTTAATGCAATCCATAAATTTGATCATTAATTAAAGGAATAATAATGTTATCATTTATTCAAATAAGTTTGAATTTTAGAAATAAAATATTCATTTTAATCAACATTTTGACATTTGAAATGGAATAGTTTTTATTAATTTTTGAGAATTTAATTGAAAACTAGAAGCAAAACATTTTTGAATTTGATATGAGAGTAAAGACTGGTTTTATTGAATTAATTAGTTTTGAATGCCTTAACGCTATCAAAACTTAGTTAATAGTAATAGACATAAACTTTGAAGAAAAAATCACTTAAGATTATGTTCTCTGAAGTTTCAAATCAAAAATCGCCTGAAAACGTCTCAAAAGTCCTAAAAAGTGTTCATTAAATTCAGTACTGATTCGGTTATTTATGAATTAATAAGAATTATAAGATATCTGAAAGTTATAAAAGTTTAATACTTTAGATCTTTATATAAACTAAAACTTTTTTCAAAGATTACACTGAATTCTGAAGTACTAATAAAAGTCTAAATGACTTTCAGATAAACATTTGCCAGTTTTCCAAATCCTTTCGGAAAGTCTCATATTTTCAAAGCAAAGAAAAATAGAGAAAATTTAATTATCAGTTTATTATATGATATAATCTGTTAAATATTTAGTCAATTCATTAAACCTATTAAGCAATAAAGAGACAAATAATGAGCCAATAGTCGATTTACACGTTTATTAACTGATAACTCAAATAGATATCATCTTAACAACAAATAACGTCTAAAAATCAATCCTTTTTGTCTAGATTTAACACTTTATTATCATTAGAATTATACTTAAATTTATCACATTATTAATGACTTAACATATTTACACTTTGTTTCTATTCGACTATTTAAAAAACTTAAGTTTTAAATACCCGTAAAATTCAATTTAACTTAAGATTTAAGTGTATTTTCGACGAAAAAGTTATTCAATTTTATAGATTTTTAATTTGAAATACTTTTATAATAGAAACTAAAATGTATTCAAAATATGTGTTATTATTCTTAGCGTTAATTAAATTAATAATTAGTATTAATTGTGAAACTAAAGGAGCCGTTAGTTTGGATTCAATTACTTTTGACAAAGTATTTAAACTTTAATAAATTAATTATTATTTTAAATAAAATATTATTCAATTGATTTTTAAACTTTGAAAAACAAATGAATTAACGAAATATTTATAATTATTTATTGAACAGATTGTCCCGAAATTTAAGGCTTCATTAGTAAAGTTCGACAGGTATTAAAAACTAATTTATTATTAACTTTATTTAATTGACTCACTTCTGGGCATATATTTTGATAAACCATTTGTTGATCAGTTTTATAATAAATATTTGACACAACTTTATAATAGTTTGCATTCGTCTCCATTTTATGAATAAATAGTCTTTAATTTGAATGAAAGTTATGTTAATAAATGAATTGATGCGAGCCTTGAGATGAGTTGTGAAACAATCAATTAATAAATACCTGTATTTGTATTTGTTTAGTGCCTATCCTTATGGGGAAAAACAGGACGAGTTTGTGAAAGTGGCCACAGATTTAAAGAGCACTCCAGACATACTCTTGGCTGAGGTCGGGATCAGAGACTATGGAGAGAAAGAGAATCAAGACTTAGCCGATAGGTTTGGTGTCAAAAAGGATGACTTCCCTGTTCTTAAACTATTTCTTAACGGAAAACTTGAGGATCCGATCACTTATTCTGATGTAAATAACTTTAAATCCGATAATATTAAGAACTTTCTTAAGCAAAAGAGTGGAATCAAAATATTGCTCGAATCGTGTTTAGAAGAATTCGATGCAATCGCTGAACAATTCACTGCCAAAACAAGTTCAAAAGAAGCTCAAAATAAACTGATGGAAAGCGCGAAGACTAGAGCCAACTCTCTGGCCAAAGAAAATGAGAAGAAATCTGCGAATATTTATGTGAAGATTATGGAGAAAGCGATTGAAAGAGGAGTTGCTTTCTTTGATAGCGAAAGACAAAGAGTCAAAAATTTACTGTCAGGTAAAGTGTCCGAAACCAAGAAAAAGGAACTTCAGGGAAGACTCAATATTATTGAGAGCTTTATTACTTCCGAACCAAATAAAGATGAATTGTAATAGATTTAAATATAAGTCATTTTCGAATTTGTGATACATTTAAATATAAGATTAGTTGAAATTGCATTTTATGTAACGTTAAAAATAATAAATTATTCATAAGTTTAAAAATAATGTTTATCTGATTGTTTGACGCTTCGAATTAAACGGTTTTAATAAGCGTTACAATAAGATTATTGGAGAGAACCTTATCTTCACATTCATTACTGGTTTGAACTTATGTCACATTCATCTTCATTTAGATTTGGAGTCAATCTTTTTTGTTAATTAGAAGCTCCGACTATTCATGATTTGAATAAATAGTATGCCATCAAATCAAACAGTGGAGACCTTTAAAGGCGAATTAATTCATAGAGAAGTCAAGTCTTGAATACCTGAATAAGAACTCAAATGAAAAACTTGATAATCATATTAATGAGAAGTTTTATTACTTTTCTGATGAGGTATAGCATGATTTGTGATCAATATAACAATTAGTAAACAATCTTTGATCGAAACTTATATACACTTAAAATACAATAGAAAATATTTATAAAGTTAAAAACTGAAAAATGTGATTTTGTGTGTTATATACAAATAAATGAAAAGATGCTTTGATCTCATTTACATAATTGTTTAGAGTTATAATAATTTGAATTGATTGAACTTCAACTGTCAGGCTTGCAATGATAGTCGTGTTCCGTTGATTGGGTTCATAATTGCCATATAATTATAAGCGGGATTAAAACACGAATTTTGGTCTTCAACCCAATCGTTTATACAGTTATTCTTAGAAATATATTCCTTATGTTTGACTCTTTTCTGGTTCACTACTTTATCGATAGAAGAATTTTCATTGTTATTAATGGAGACCTGATTTGATTGAGTTGTCTTCAGACATAATAAAAGTGATAAAAAGATAACAACTATGGAAATGCTGGCGACTATCACCCAAAAGATTGTAGTTATGCTCGTTCTTTGAAAATAGGCATCACTGGTGACATCCTTTGATGTAATGACTGGTAATACTGTTAAATGAGTTCCTTTAAAGTTGATTCCTATCGAATTGGCTGCAAAACAGACATAATTTCCTGAATCGTTGATTTGTGTTTTGCCGATAACAAGATTATTATAGTAAAGTCCGTTTCCACTATCGACCACTTGAGTAGACTTTAAAACACGGTAGTAATCGTTGTTAATTTTCAGCAATCCTAGACGTATAGCTTCATTTTTATCCAACTTCTCAGCGCTCTTAAAATCTTTTAACCACTATAAATGAGAAGTTGAACTAATTTATCAAAATATTTAAGATAATAAAAGCCACTTAAAGTCCATTTAAGTAGTTTTCCACTAAAATATTGCTAAAGAGTGATGTAATTATACTATTTTATAAATCTGAAAAGCAATCAAAAAGTGATCTTTAACCAAAAACCGGACTTTTAATGAAACTTTGCTAAACAAATCTCATCCAAATTCAAATTTTGAGCTGAAAATGTGTTTTTTGATAAGGGAATCAGAATATTCATTCGTATGAATACTAAATACATAATAATGATAGTAAACTTTACTGATATTACTTGATTTTGCGATTTGAAAAGAAAATTGTGAAGGTTATGGTGATTATGATTTTTAAAGCTTGAAATAGTCTGAAGTTTGATTAATTTTTGGAAACATGTTTTGAAAGTAAGCCCACGCATTGTTTTACAACCTTTTGACACCTTTTCCTATAAGAATATATATAGTTTAGTGCCGGAGCAGCTTGTTATTTTCTACATTACCGTTTTCTAATTATATTCTCTATTATTTGTCTCAATTACAATATTCAATTATAATTATTTCCTTAATTTACTCTCAAATAGCCAATTAAACTTCTAATGTGAATACCATTCCGTTAATGCATTTATAAGTTTATTCGAGGGGTTCTTAATCGAAAAATTAAAATTGTAAAAGCATTATAATATGATTCTGACTGAGTGTTCATAATATACCGATCATTTGCATAACAACTTTACCGACTAATAGAGAGAAATATTTATAGACTAAATATTCTGAAGTGGATTTAGGTTTTAGGCGCTTATTATTTTCAAAATATGCAAAGATCGAGTGTAGAAATCATAAGAAACAAAATAAGATCTATTGATAATTCACAGTTTGCAACTCTTTCTCTTCTAACAAAACATAAAGTTATATCAGAGAAAAAGCCGCCAAATGTGTCGAATTTCTTACATAATTGTTATCTTGAAAGCTTCTCAAAGCGGCAGAAATGAGAAAAAGTTAAAAAAATATTAAACTAAAGTTAATTACTTGAATATTTGGTTTAACAACGCTACTGACTTTACAGTGAAACATAGCAGTGTCTCCAACTTTAACTGTTGTGTTTATTGGATGAAATCCTGTTAACTCTGGCTTTCTGTTATCTAAAGGATATAATAAATATGATAAATGAATTATTTATTTATCACATTTGTTATTGAAGTGGAACTTTTTGTACTACTGTTCCCTCAAATAGACATAATATGTTATCATATCATACCGTAAACGTATAAATGAAAGGTATTGTTCACATGCCCAAAATGACCGATTCCAACACATGTATAATTACCGGAGTCTTTAATGCGAACCTTAGAAAAAGAAAGGACTCCGCGATTCCTATTGGATCCGTTCGGCTTAACACTAAGATATTCTCCATTTTTATACCAACGAACTTGTCTTGCATTACAATTAAAAGTCACTTTAACCCCAACTAGTTTTCTGAATTCAATAGGTTGGGGATAATCACGAATTATTTCCTCGTTATTGATAGTCTTTTTATAGTTATACTTGAAGTTGACATTAGACTCAAATGAGAGATAATCGTTATCATCGCGTGGATATAGATTATCCATCGGTGAGTTGAGAGCATGTAACTCCTCATTAGGCACTATCTGTAGAGTTACATTAGTGGTAACACTACCAAAACCATTAATTGCTTTACAATAATAGACACCACTATCTTCAATAATTGCTGATTTGATTTTAAGTACTCCCTTATAAGTTAATCGATATCGTTCTGATTCTTCGATCGGTTCGTTTCTTCCACGACTCCATTCAAAAAATAGTAAATCTGTTTCATCGTCATAAGCAGGACAATGAAGTTGGACATTAGTCCCAACTGGATATATGATAGGAGATTGCAGTCCTGTCCGCACGCGTGGCAACGCTTCAAATTTATTTATTTCAAATTATAATTAAGCTTAAACTTTATATTAAACTTATTGAAAATTAATGCTTACATTGATTTAATGAAGAACATATCAGCGCATAGTATACTATACAGCAAATAAATGACCACAAAAATAAGTAGAATCGCATTTGTGTCTAAAGAAACACATGATTGAAATGGTTGTAAAGTATCGTTTAATGACAGGATAATAAGTGTGAGAAAATAATTATAGAAACTTTTGTTTTATATTTTATTACTTAGTCTTAATATAATCTAATGTTATCATTGGAATTAAGGAACAATTCGATTGATATATTTTATAAAACTATAAAACAAAAGACAATAGAAAGAAATAAAAAGATTGAGATAAGGATATAGTGATTAGAGAAAGTAATGGTCAGGCTTTGCTAAATATGAATGTTTATGATACAGTTAAATGGAATAAATGATAAATCGGCAAAATATGAGCAATAAAAATGAGCACAAACTTACCGTCAAAGGCTAATTGTGTTGTAAAAGAGACAAAAATGAAACATTTATGACTGTGAACACAAAATTTGATTTACAATCGTTCGCTTTTGAAACTAAAAACTACTCTGTCGTATATCTATAAAAGCCTGTCAACAGACTGTACATGAGTGGGATTAACTCATGGCATATTTTGTGGTAAGCCTTCCAGAGTAAAGGTCGTGATTAGTATAGGTATCACTCAATATAAATTGACTGTGTTTTAAGATAAGAACTGAAAAGATTACTGATCAATACTCTATATTGAGTAGTTTTTGAAAACTTATCAAGAGTTGCAGAAGTTTTGGATAAAACTAGACAAGCAATAAGTGCATTCAGTAGTAGCACAACAGGGAATTCGCCGTTGTCAACATGATTAACTCAAGTGTTGTGTTTTCATGATAAATGATACATAAGAGACTCTGTCATCCAATTTTCATTTCGTAAACTTACCAAATACTGAATACTTCACGCAAACATTGAGGAAATGTCCCGCTATGTTCTCAAATTAATCTCAAATTCTTTCAATCAATTCCTGTCTCAGAGCTTTAATTCAATATTAACTTTTAGTTGAAGTTTTATACGCATAACTGTTAGCATTCTTAATGAATTAATAGCTTTTTAACTGAATTAAACTAACCTTCGAATAGTAATTTTGAAGTTATTAATGGCAAGTTCTGATAATTCAACAAAACTAATTAATTTCACTCTATATCTAAACATACCTTATCAAACATTTTGATACAAACTCTCACATAAAAATGAAAGTTTACTCAATCAGAACTTATATATCTCTTAACAAAATGATTATTTTTAATACAGATATTACAACGAGTATTAATAAAGTTTGTCTAAAGGCAATATGTTATCTGATTTTAATTAATTTCTGTGTAACACTTGAGTACTATTAATTTGAAGCCAAATAAGATGTAACTTTTCCAAAGTCCGTCATTACAGAGATTATTGAATTACATGACATAATGTTTTAATTCAATGTAATACTGAGTTATTGTTAGACTAAATGTTTAGTTGCGCTCCAGTTTGTATTCACCAGTAGTCGCATATTCAGTGATTAATGAGATTTACTGTTGAGTTAGGATCACATTTTAGAGAAGAAACACCCTTTCATGCAAATAAATAAACATATATTTGAAGAATTGAGCGCAAAATAAATAAATATAACTTAAATAAGAGCAATGGAATGGCAAATCTCATAACAATAGCAGATAAGGCATACCTGAAATGTGTTTGAGAACAATTCAATGTTTAAATCATTTCACTCCACAAGAATTCCGACTAATTTTTTCAGAAGAATAGATATAATAAATAAACAAAGAAATGAAATAAAAATAAATAAAGTTTTCAAATATCTTTGTATTTATAATAAAATATAATAACTTGTATCGAATTGAACAGAATTTTGAATATAATTAACAAAATACTAAAAATACTAATGAATTGAAGTTTTCTTTAGACCAATCGAATCGAACCATAGATTAAGAGTACAGGACAGGTAGATCTCAACCATTTATTCCACGAATACTCAAAACCACGGATTTAGAGTACAGGACAGGTTGAATTTCAATCACACTCTAACCAAACCTTAGGAGTTATGACTCAATAGTTATTGAAATGAAATAAACTTTCAATTCAACAGATTATGGATAGTTTCGTAAATTTATTTTTCACTTCATTGTATTTTTGAGAATCTAATTGTGTTTAGAATTGACTGAAGAGTAAGACTAAAACTCATAAACTTTATTTTTATAAACTATTTTAAGTCATTAAAATTTTTATTATGTCCGGAATACATAAAATATTATGAAAAGTAAACGCTGTTTAATAAATATAATAATAATTTTTCAATTAATCAAATAATATTAACAATTGAAGTTCAATAAAGAAATACAATAAGTGTTAATAATCATATTCTTCATCGATATCCAAAAGATCCTATGCATTAATGTCACGAATTGTATGAAATGTTCTGCCGAAGAAATCCGAAAAAGTTTCATTTGATTACTTCGTCTAAT